>CABFVX010006228.1:29204-42113 GCA_902151425.1 Timema shepardi
AACACTCCCTCCCCCACACAATTAAAACATATTTTGTCTTGTATCGTATGTTACTGGTTAAATATAACTTTATTCTATTGATATATTTATCAAGTTTATTATCCGCCACGGCGGCCACATGGTCTAACGTGCTAGTCTCGTTTAAGACTACACTGCCGATGACGGGAGAGATTGAGGTGCAAATTTCAGTCAAATATACTAAGGGGCCTTTTTTTCTCAAAACGGTCTTCCACTCTCCCTCCATGCAAATACGGGTACACTTATTATAAATATAGCCTCCTTTAGCCCTAAAATCATTAGCTTAACTACTTCATAGGTGTATAATCTGAGCGGCTAGTGAGACGCTGTGCTTAATAGAAATATTTATTTTTTATTTTCCTCCGACTCTTCTCTCAGAAAGAAGATAATTGTGATCGTAAAAAAAAATAAAAAAAATTGGAGGCTTTGATAAATATTGACGTTACATGACACCCAGAAACCGAAAAAGTGGGTTTCGTGACGTCATCTTTTTTTTTCTCTCTTTTACCAGGATTAGAACCGAAACCATTTTATGGATTTGACTAAAACTTGCTATATAAGGTTTTCATATGGTAGCCCCGAGACCTTATTGGAATTTTATATATATAGTCCTAAAAATTAAGGGTAGTTTATTGAAGGGTAAAAAAAAGGAAAGAACGATTTTTATCTAAATCAGCTCTTATGATTTTGATTAAATTTTGTATCAAGGCACTGTTTAATAATGCAAACAAAATGAAAGTTTCCATTTTCCATTGAAACAGACTTTGAGGCAACTTAACAAAATATAAATATCCAATTTTGAGCATATTTCCGCAACTTTTTCAGATACTAAATAAAGTTATAGTACTATTTAAAATATTGTTTTTTAATCTAAAATATAATTTCAAAAAACCAATAGTTTCTACGCTATAGGCGAATACAAATATTTTAGGGGGGTAGGGGGTTGGAAAATTTATTGTTATAAGCCTACTATTTAGTGGACAGATATGTTCTTCTTGAGGCCTAATCACTATTTTCGTCACGTCGAGTAAACATTTCTTAGTTATCATCCATTGCACTTTTTAAACGCTAAATCCTTTAAATACAGTCCGAGGATTATTGAGAATATTTTTAAACACCCTGCACATATACATATTTGTGAGTGTGTGAGTGTGTGTGTGTGTTACTGCGAGAGCTAGAAAGAGAAAGGTGAAAGGCATAAATAAGATGATGTATATTGGTACTAAAGAAACGGTCGGAGCTTTTCAATGAAAAGAAAATACTGCTCTCAAATCACTAAAGATGTCCAAAAGTACTCCCCAGCAGACCACACAAACGATTAAATATGGAAAAAATTGTACCAGAGTTCTCTTTTGTTCATTTTATACTTTCAATCTTATATATTTTTTGTTTATTCTTTTCTTGTTAAATGTCATAAACAAAATGGGTAAAATGATAAAATAAATAAATCTCTCTGTTTTGGTAAATTGATATAAACATTATATTATTTGTAATACCAACCTCCTCAAAAACTTATAGATCAAAATCTATGATAAACCCTAATTTGCATTTTTTTTTGAAGATTAAGCTTTTGACACATTTAATTTGAAAATAAACTAATTTAATGATTAAAATAAAATTCTGAATTTATTTCAAAATTACCATTTATTAAAATTTGAAGGAGATAAATGTTTTTAATTTAGTAAAACTCTACCTGATTAAAATTATAACTATTATTTTAGCGCCATGTCTTAGTAACTGTTTCGGTTTAACGCATATTTACCTACTCAGAGATAACCAAGGACTGCGGTAAGGTCAAACGCAAGATGGTATATATTAAAATTCAAGCTTTGTAAAGGTTTACAAATAAATATTCCTGTGTGGCTTTTTAATGACGTTCTCAAAGCAAAAACTTTTTTTTTCAACCAGAGTGAATTTGGGTTCTCGACTCTCTCTCTCTCACATATCTTCAAGAGTAATTGAATATCCCAAGCAATTGCTGAATTTCTTTTCTCCTTCTATTTCTAATCCCCTGATCCCCAATCGGCGAGCTCATGCGGTGTGAGTTTAGGTAAAAACGGTGTAACAACCATTATATATTTATTTATAAGGTAAAAAAAAAACTGTCATTCACTTTAAATATTTTCCATAACATTCTTTTGAGAATTTTGCTTTGAAAAAACGTTAAAAGATTTAATAAGTTTTTATCTAAAATAATAATAGCTTACGTATTCAAAACATTTTGTTTCAATTTTTTTTGTATAAGAGTTTTCATCTGTTACTATATAAATATATTGTAAATGATGAGTCACTTTTCATGTAATCATAAATGAGATTATTATTATTCCATCATTTTCCAAACTTGTGAGTTAAAAAAAAAGAGCTGTCATTTATTAATTATTTTAAATTTTAAGTTCTCGTCAAAATAAATTAATTTAATTTAAACTGGAAACGCTTAAAAAACACATTATTATACTAGCCATGGATTAAATTACTTAACAACACTCATAATAATGAATAAATCTTTTAAGATCTGCACGCAGTAGTAACATTCTGAAATATGGCTGATTGTGTCAACATAATATTAAAGCTAAATACGTATTACATAGAAGATAAATTTACTATTATTGAATATATTATTATGAAACCAGTTCTCCAAATAATGTATTAAATAATCAGTATGGGTTTGTATTTAAGTGCTGTTCTTGTAACTGAATGGATAATCTATTATTATTATTTAATAAGATATGTTAAATCAGGAATTTATACCAAGGCTTTTAAAATTAGAAAAATAAATTAAATCTTAGCATATTCTAAGCTAAGGATGCCACACTGGAACTTTAATTTAACCCATTACCCTATTTTTCGATTGCATTAAAATACAAATAAAGGTTGTATTTATTTGGTTATCACAAAGTAAATAATTTTGTTTAAACTTACTTCTCAAGAAAGCACTGAATTCTACAATATTACTTACAATCTTTCTTTTAGCGCGCAGCTCTTCAAAATATGCTCTAGTGACACTTAAACTGCTTTTCCATTTATCTCTTACCTCAAGAAACAAGCCTGAAGATTGTCGAGAGCTCTCAAGAAGCAGAACTAGATTAGTCCCAGAATAAGGCGAGAGAAAAAGAAAGAATGGCATCTATAAAAATAGAGAAAGAGAGAGAGAAAGTATTTGGTCCCGGAGCAATAATCACACCTCAGGAGATCACGTTTTAAAATAAAGACATATTTCCACTCCATCTTACACCTCTAAGATGACAAGAATGCTGCATGCTTTCACCATCTCCTTCCTTACAGACTTCATTTGAACTTCAATCTCAGTGTAGGTCAGGATGGAATGTTGAATAAAATAAACTTTGAACTTTTTTTTAGGGTTTTAAGGTACACTCAGTCAACCTTGAAAGTCTTACCCTATTTTACAAACTGTACCATATTCTAGCCCGTCGAGGTGAGCACCTTTTGGGGTATAATATAGACATATTATGTCTATTAATGGCTGTAGAAGGAGATAATTTTTGGAAAGCAAATTTTTGCTGAAAAACCTTCTATAGGATTTATTTGATCTCTGAAAAAAAATCACCTAAAATCCGCCCAAGGGAACGTGCCACCATCTTGAAAATATTGTGAGAAAAATTGTATTTTCATATTTATCTCGTAAGCTGTTTTTCTTACTAGAAAAACACAAGAGAGCAAAAAGAAATATATTTAAATTTTCTATAAAAATGGTCTTATTATTTTTTCTATACTTTATACTGTTAAAAAGTTATGTTAAATTTTGAACCAGGAATATTGTAAAAACATCTTAATATTATGAATTAATTTTTCTAGTAGTATTGCTCCCATTGCCAGATCCTCTTTAATTTTTTGGCTTTACAATACCGTCACATGTATGTTCGGTCAAGACAAATAAAATTACTCATTAAAATTGAATCTCGCCTTCCCTCACACGAATATGAAAGATTTGTTGAGCAATAATATTTTACAATATGGCAATCAGTCAAACGTTGGTGTGGTGTTTGGGTGGACCTTACTATAAAACAAGTTCTTATGAGAGGTATTGAGGCAGCCGTAGGCCTCACACGTGGACGTAGGTTGACAGAAAACGTTCTAGCCCGATGGATTAATTCTATGCTAGGAGTACTGAAAACAACTGAATCAATAGAACCTTTTCTGGGGTTCTAGCAAGTCATCCGAGCATCATACATACTTGTCACGATCATGCCAGATTCGTGAAAGTGTTTATGCAAATAAATTCGCTTATTAGTTGAGACTCCACTCTCCAATCAATCGGGTAGATTACCTCCTTGTGTCATTATCGTCAGGAGTGGTGGCGAATAATAGTGTAAATTGTGATATGGCCAAACAAATGGGAGAAGCTGCCATCAAAACAGTTGTGGGGGGGAAAAAATTACAGAATGTCACTCTCAAACGTAAAGCGCAAGTATTCACTTTTGCTAACACGGGGAAAACTGTGCTCTTTGCAGGAAAACTTGTTGAAGTAAACCCAAATCAGAAATTCCATAGGATCGCGTGTGTTTTGAAGAGAGAACAAGAACTCAAGGATTGTCACCATTATGAACTTGTCCCTCTTCTACCAGCATTATTTGACAATACTACTCACAGCAAGGGCACAAAGTCAAAAATGAGGCTCATGATTGAACAAATGTGTGTAGGCATAGCAGTGAGTTAGCCTACCTGTAAATCCTAGATGTGTGCCTGTTGGTGGCGAACTTCTTCACAAAGTGCCATAGCCACAACCTGCAACTTATAGTGAAATATGCAAATTTTATTTGAATTATGTTATGAATAACTATGGAGAAGATCTAATTGCTGTATTTGATGTATATCAGTCCAGCATTAAGGATGCTGCACATAAAAGGCGTGTCACTGATAAATCAATCACACAGGTCATGGTCAATACCTCCGCAAACGTTATTGTTGCCAAACATCAATTTTTGTCTAATGCATAAAATAAGTCTAGTTTCTGAAGCTAGTTGGTAGCTACCAATGCTAAGCAAACTATACTGTGATATATGCGTTTGCAGATGCAGATACACTGATAGTAAAGACAGCCTTATATGAAGAAAATAAAGGGGATAACTCAATTTTGTTGGGCGAAGACACGTAACTTCTTATACTCACTGCAATCCTAGATCGTACGAGCGAGGAGGTGTATATATATATATTAATGTCAGGCAGCTCGAATGCACACAGAAAAAAATATCATATCCTGTTCATACGTGCCATGATGGGGTGTAATAAAACTTCTGGACCGTGCAGAAAGAGATATATAATGATTTTAATAAGCTCAAATATGACACTGAACTGAAATTCGTTGTAAGTAAATTCAATGACCCGTCGGCGTTACAAGATGAAATAACAGCTGTAGGTGAGGAATTATCCAACCCGTTAAATGGGGGTAAGCTTGAAGATGGTCTAGATACGACTTGAATAAAAAAAGAAGTACATGGTGTTAGTCAATAAGAAACCCCTCCAATTTTGTACTAGATCTTGCATCCCTCCAACCAAGTTCTGCAGCAGCTTGGCAGCATAGTTTACGAGTCTGTCGTCAGGTATGGCACGGTAATCATCTCCAGGAGGAGAAATGGGAATGGATGAAAGGTAAAACATGAAAAATATCAACCAGTTCCGACAACTCTTCCCTCCAGCACTAGACTTATTTTCTCCATCTTGTGCGCTGCAATTGTAAATCTAATTGTGAAAGGAATTGCGATTGCAGATAAAGTGGAGTGGTCTTCATGGCTCAACAATGTGTGGGGCATGTACTGGAAAGTCTTGCACCAATAGATTGGAGATTGACGTTGACGATGACCTCAACACGGTTGAATGGGTTGTTGAAGATGATCTCATGAAGAACTGAAGAGCTGTGATACACAAGAGGGGAAATGTTTATCTTTCCCCATTTCAATCAACGCAAAGTGGACGCTTGGCTAAGGCATCTGATGACAATGACACTATCGTGATTTAATGGTGCGATCATAAACTTTATGTCTGTATTAAAACTGAGTTTATATTGTAATTATAGATTTATCAACTATTACAATTTTATATACTAATATACCAAATAATTATTAATTTTCACTTTTATAAATCTGAGAATTAGTCAGAATTTCTGATATTTAGCTACTATGAGCATGGCATAAAATTATGAAGAAAGTAACCCGTTGCACATAAATAGACGATTTGTACATTATTAGTCTATATATAATTAACAATAATTTTTTAACCGTACAAGATAGATAAAAATTATCAGGTCTTTCTTTTTGTAATTTAAATATATTTATTTTTGCCTGTTTGTATGTTTATTGTAAAAGCAATGGTTTACAAGCTAAATAAGAAAATCCTCTCTTGTCCACCGTTTTTACAAGATGATGGAATGCTCCTTATGGCAGATTTCAGGTGATTATTTTACCAAAGCTAAAAAGGACCTCATCAAAAATTCCCCAGCAATAATTAGCTTTTCAAAAATTATTTCCCTCTAGCCTATACTAGAAGTATGGGCTACATCAATCAATAGCTCAGTTTATGAAAATATGAGCCAACACTAATGTACCGTTGTCCAGGGGACACCCGAATGTACTAATAGTACATCCTTTCCATGGAGGTTCTTTCCATGTCCAATTGAGATGATGCAAGGGTTATAATGAGTATGAGGATGATAGTATGATGGTTATGGTGAGTAAGAGGGTGATAGTATGATGGTGATGGTGAGTAAGAGGGTGATAGTATGATGGTGATGGCGAGTATGTGGGTGATAGTATGATGGTGATGGTGAGTATGAGGGCGATGGTGAGTATGAGGGTGATAGTATGATGGTGATTGTGAGTATGAGGATGATAGTATGATGGTGATGGTGAGTATGAGGGTGATGGTGAGTACGAGGGTGATAGTATGATGGTGATGGTGAGTATGAGGGTGTGTAACTAGTGGAAACCCTTAAACTTAACTTAAGCCTAGTTTACTAAACCTTGGTGACCGTTTGAGTAATTCCTCTTAAGGGAAAAATATCCAAAGTATAAGCCGGGAATCGAACTCAGAATCTCTAGGTAACAAGCCAGAGAATTTCAACTTTTAATTAACTGACAATTAACCTATTAATAAAAAATACATAGATCAACCAAGTTAGTAGTAAGATGTAATGCACACATTAATCTAATCTATGGAATTAGGAGTTCGAAAGTCCATTGCCACACTAATAAAAGTACGCCACTTATCCCTATCTTGAGATAGTTCAATCCAGTCCACCTCATTACACCTAATATATTTATGGTCCATTCTAATAGTATATTCACATCTCCATATTGGTCTTCCCAACGATCTCTTCTCAATTGGTTTACACACACACACACACACACACACACACACACACAAAATCATTTGTAATAAAATTTTAATAATTGTCAAGGACTATTTACCTCGATTCAATCTTTTTTTACATCTTTAATGAAACGATGTGAAATTTTGTACACTCTAAAGCTGTAGGCGACCGAGTTGAAATTCTTCTAGAAAACTGTTTCTTTAGTGTAGATGAGTGTTTGAAAAAGTTAAGTTGAAGAGGATGGTGGCGTATTTCTTGTGAAGAGTTGGTACATAAAGTACAGGGGCAAGAAGCCATTCTTTTAGAACAAAAGAAAGACAGATGGTCAACATGAAATATTTTAGTACGCCAAAACCTACATAATTATTTTTTAGTCAAAGTCTTGCGTCCAGTTTCTAAAGAGCTATTAATAATTATGAAAGCACCTCTACTTTCATTGACGAAGCTAATTAAGCCGTTAATAGTATTCTTTTGTTATATAGAACTTTCATTGGTAAAGTCGTTTAGTGAGAAATTGCGATACTTTGTTGAGTTTTTCTCGTGAATGTGAAGATTTTTTTTCTTAAAAAAAGGCTCAATTAATTTATGTAGAAAGTTAAAGTTATTATAACTCTATTGAACAATTTTCTACCCCAGTAAGGGTTTGAAAATATTAATTTTTGTAGTTAACTTTATTTTAGATTTGATAAATTGTTTAAGTACGTCATTAAGAGACAACTATGAACCCTTCTACAAATAAATAAATTGTTTAAATATTAACAAAGATCAACAATGTGTTATTAATCTTTATTTCGATAATTTAATCTATAGGTTTGTTATTTAAGATTAATATAGTTTAGATGAAGTTATGCTCTAATAAAATAAGTTAAATTTAAATTTAGTATTTTGTTAAATGTTTGTCGTACTTGCAAGTTTATTAGTACGTTTCGGTGATAATATTTTATTTATTAGCGATTATCAACTATTAATTTTAGGACCAACACAATCATTAGATCTCAGACAAATAATTTATTCCGAAGGATGAGTGGAAAACACAGCTTTCCCAAACATAAATTGTCGACAATGAAATTAATCAAACAAGAGACCACAGAGCATTTTAGCAGGTACAATATAAAATATAATCTACCTGGAATCGTGATAACACTTTATACGCCACAAAAAAAAGTTGTATAACATGACTACGTTAAGCCTCGTCTACATATTACGTAAGCTCCATAAACTCATAATACTAAGTCCATAATAATATTTGTCCTTATTAACGGTATCGAATTACAAATTTTCAGAAAATTGTAATGATACAACAAATATTTTCAGAATTTTATTTTTTTCTTTGTGTTTTTTGTTAATATGATGATAGCTTAATCTATTGCTATCAAATGGTAACAATTTCCTTTACTAATAAAAATGCTTTTATTTTGATTTGCATCAAACACTGCGGATCTGGGGTCAAATTTCTCTCCTCAGGTATCGATTTTCGTGGGTTTAAATCCAGCTTGGGTAGACGGATTTTTAACCTGAGCTATAAAAAAAAACCATAGCACGATTTCCTTAGGAGTGGAAGTAAAATCGTCGGTCACATGTCGATTGTGACATGTACTATAAGACCCTGGAAGGTATTTTTTACCTTTGTCAGCGAAATTGATTGGCCCTTTCGCTCTCGATCATAGAAAATTTCATGTGCTGACATTATCAGTCGGTTAGGATAGTGCAACTTAAATACCTCAACTAAGTAAATAAATAAAAATGATTCTACTGTTGATATTTATTTATTTACCTACATGGGACTAGTTCTCTATAACCGTCTGTGACAATCCTTTGAATGTTAGAGATCAAGGTTTGAATCTCGGCCGGATTTACTGAGGGTGATTTTCCAAAATGGTTTTACACTCTCCCTCCCGGCAAATATGGGTACAATTCCCTTAATATCCTTTCTAGGACTTGGTAGCTTCATATGTCTTATAATTTAACTCGAGACTAGGATAGACATAGAATCCAGTCCCCGACCGTTAATTCATCACTGTGAAATGGTAAACCCATATTTCATCAATGATAAATATCTCGACCCTGCCGAGAATCAAAACCGTGACCCTGAGATAAACAAACACAAACGCTACCGTTTGAACTAAAGAGTCAAATTTAAATAATACTATTAGTAATAAAAAACATATAGTACATATAAATATATAAATGTTTAAATTATGTAGCTGTAAAGATTATTGAATGAAATAAGATATTAAAAAATATATATCTTTCTCGCGTAATTTAAATTAGTCCAGTTTTCTCCGGACACTTACCTGCCATTATAAGATCGTAATAGATAAGAAATCCAGAAAATTTCAGGCATTCTCTTTTTCTTTGATAGTATCAAACTTTCACGGTACAAGTTTTAAAAAATCTTCTATAATAGTTGGTAAAAGGCCTTTATTGAAATACAAGAGTCGCCAAAGAACTTTGTTGGCCAATTCTGATGAAATATTTGATGATTTAGAGAGATATTTTTTTAGAGGGAAGTCGCGAGGTCAAAAGTTCACTTTCGTCAACTATCAGAAATGTCAGGATGAGTCGGTGGGTGATCCTTGTTGTCAAAATATGACAGGGACTAGTGGAAATGGGTAAATTTGGATTGGACACTCTTCTTCTTATTATTTTTTGTTGCAGCATTTAAAAATAAACCGCTCCTACGTCAAGCACATAAATATTCATTTTATATCAACATTTCACCTGTGAAGGCGAGCTTTATCAAAATTAATTTCTTAGGCTTTTAACACTTCTATTCTTTTTTCTACTAATGGGAAATATACCATTTATCTGGTGAATCAAATATCCAAAGCTATTATTTATGCATTTTAGTGAGGATTACTCCATCTAGATATCCTATTCATTAATATGCAATCTCGTACAGTTATAATAATTGTACAAATGGCTGCAATTAGCCAATTACCGAGCTGAAGGTGGCTGCATTATCTGATAGCTCGTGATCTTAATAAAATCACACATTTGTAGCCGACGATTTCCGCACGTCCATCACAGACTCTGACTTAAAATATGAGTGAAGAATGACACTGGTTAAGGAACGATTCCTGGATAGCTCAGTGAAAAGAGAATTGTCGTACTAAACCAAAGGTCCCGGATTCGATTCCCGTGTCCAGGTGTCATTTTTCAATTTTCATATTATGACATTTATTTGTTGTTTGTATGTAGATTATTGAACAAATAGATGTAACTAACCAAATTAAAATACAAACATACAGCTAAAATATTTAATATATAAAGTGCATTAAAGATACGTTCCTACCGAGGCTAATGGAGTCGAAGAACAATATTTGGACTGACATTAAATTACTAGGTAGATATAAAAATATAAAAAGTACAAACAAAAAATTGTTTTACAAGTAAAAGAAGAACACACTTCACACTCTATAATGTTGCCATTGTACAAAGAGATGATGGCCGCCTCTTAAATAGAATCGATCATTGCCTCTCAATCCCCCGACCTAGGTTTCATTCTATCGTAACTCATCAGTGGGGAGTGTGAGACGCGTAACGCAACTTTCTAAATGGGGAAACCAAAAAACCCCAAGAGGGATAAAAAGGAAATTGGTAAAGACTATTCAATATGCGATGCAGTAGAATTTGATTATTAATAAGAACCAAAATGTTATGGGGTTCACTCACAATTATTAACATATGATACAGTAAATACAATCCAACAAAATATAAATAAATGCTTGTATATAAATCTGTAGAGATTCAAATAAATATAATTAAACTTGTGTGCTATTTTCTTATTGATTTGCTGCATTGCATTATCTTATAATATTGGCATTGCAATAGTCTTTGGTCATTTTTATGGTAAATAAATGTGTACTCCTGTACTAAAGTAGGTATTAATTATTAGTTTCATTTTAGCTTCCCTTTACGAACAAAACAAACTTGCACGCGAGCTAACGAGTATTTTCATAGCCTCGCTTGGTGATAACACCCACACTGGTCTGGCGAATGTTCTCGAATATACCTGGCAATAACACATTACACAAAACTTATCCTTGAATAAAGTATTCTTTGTGGATAATTATTTTGGATCCAATTTGTTTGGAAAGAATATTTTACGTACAACCTCAACAGGTAGTAAGACTCAATGCTAAAAAAAACTTTACTGGCTACCACGATTCGATTCGGTGGAAGTGAGCCTAATTCACTCTCGCAATAGACTTCCAATTATTGGAAGAGTTGGGGTATAAAATTAATCGGGCGTACTTAAAATAGATCTCCTAAATTATTCTCCGTTCTCTCATTATGAAAAGGTGAGCACATCTCCTCTAAATTCAACCTTTCCTCATCCCTAAAACGATTAGCGTAATTAGTATATATACCTAACGGGTAAGAAGGCGTGGTGCTAAAAAAAAAGTATAATACAAATTCAACTGATGTTAAATTTAAAATAGTGTATAAAATTAGGCCTAGGTATAACGTAGACAGCCTTTTTCTCTCTCACCGCGTCTAAGTTCTAAATCGCTCTAAACTCACACATTAATTACGCTCATGGAATAAGGAAGAGTTAGTTAGAATTTGGTAGAAAATGTACTTGTTGTATAAGTAAATTGAGATATCATTTATGGAAACAAACTTAACATAACCGACTGGAATGTGAACCTCTGACCTCTCTATCATCAAGTAAATAATCCAGCCTAACATGAGAGTAACTCGTTTGACCATGCGGCCACCGGCATGAGTTGTGGGCAGGCAACCTGTTAGATGAATTTTGAAAGTGTTGGGTATTTTCCATCCGGCTGTAGCGTGTCACCTATTTCACACGCCACGAGAGTAAATCCCACCCTCCGATAAAGCGTCGCGGCGCCACTAGTACATATATATATATATATATATATATATAGCTATCCTGTGTCCTGGAGAACAGACGTATCTCACAGGATTATCAACTCAATATTCCGATGGCGTCGCTCCAGTGCGCGCTCTCTCTCTCTTCGTTCGCTGACTCAATATTTCCACGTTATTACACTCGCGGAATGAGCAGGGAACTTCTTTATTCCCCGAACTACCTTCTACCGTATCCTCGCCCCGGGGCTACACAATGTGTTAGTAGCCGCAAATATCTGGAAGGATGGAAAGGGTTATTCTAGAGACAAGGCATCTTATCTGTTGAAAATAAAACTGAATATATATAATAATAATAATAATAATAATAAAAAGGAAGTGTTTGTCTGTGTTTGTTTGATTGTGTGCGATGCCCAGACAAAATTACGGCACGCAGAGATCTTCCATTTTTAACATAGGTGGATGGAAGGGGTGTCCGAATGCACCTCGGAAGCAGGATTTTTAAATTTTTAATTAGATTTTTAATTAGTTTATTTTTAGTACATTTTTAAAGAAAATATTTTTAATCCGTTTTAGAATTAAGTTTCATACATACGGGCAACATGGAAAAGGGGGGGAGGGCTTATTTAATTCTCATTAAAGAAAATATTGTTTATCTGGTTTAGAATTAAGTTTCATACATACGGGCAACATGGAAAAGGGGGGGAGGGCTTATTTAATTCTCATTAAAG
>CABFVX010006229.1:7407-19480 GCA_902151425.1 Timema shepardi
GCCCCCTCTGTCTCCCTCTCGGCTCCGTGACGAGGCGCGAAGGACGACCGCATTCTCCAACGGAACACAATCGACCTCTCTTACAATCATTATCTCTCGGCCGGGATTGCGAGTCGAGCGAGGTATTCTTGTGGTTTTCATAGCAAAACTTTTTAATTTTCAGCAAAATAAATCAAACAGACCTCGAATAGAAACATTTAGTTTAATTTTCTTCGGATAGAAATCTCAACAGTTCTTGAATTTAATAACATTTTCGCTTAATTAAAAAAAAAGTTTCTTATTAATTGGTAATGACATGCTCATGGCACTTAGAAGGCGATTAAAAGAGTCGAGCAGAAACTAGTGGGTTGATAACGTTCTTGTCCAGCTGTAGGAGAACTAACAGGGGAGGAGGAAAATACAAACGACAATACAATATGTTGTGAGGGGTGACCTGGTGGTATAGGGGTAAGGTGTCAGACTTTAGCGCTGGGGGTCTGCAGTTCAACCCTCGGTTCCTGCACAGATTTATCTGATTGCCAAACCCTTCCTTCACCTCTGACAAGACATCTTGTGAATGTGAGGAATGCCAGGCCTCCACCGTGGTTCGGATCCCATGTTAAACTGTAGGTCCTCCATTTCATCTCACAATCACCCTACCATTACACGGTAGCGTGAGTGCGTATAGCCCGAACGGGTAGTAAGACGCGGTGCTGATAGTACTAAAATGAAACCCAATCATTGTAGGTCTGATTAGGCTGCAAATACTTGAGAAGCTTTGCTAGAGATACAGAATAAAGTGTAACAAGAAGTTACGACGTTCTATAGTTCGTGCGACGCGGACAGAACAAGAAGACTCCTGCACACCATAAACAAACAAATGAAGTACTAAATAGTCTTGTGGACGTTTCCCGCAATATGAGTAGCTAGCTAGAACACGTGGTATCGTCACCTAACGTGAGAGTTTTCCCTTTGAAAACTCCCAAATTAAGTGAAGGTTAAGTTAACCGCATCGTGATGGCTTCCATTTAAAAACACGAGTGGAAACGCTACGCTACGTTACGTTACGTTACGTTACGTTACGTGGACACTAAGTGAAAGCTAAGTCGTGATCCCGGCATAACGCATGACAAACAGCGAATAGTGCATAGCACACAGTGGCAAGAGGTTGGAACACATTATCTTCAACGATAACGTTCACAACCGGAAAAGTGTGATTTGTGAATAGTGCACAGTTCTTGATTTTAACTTTGTAAATGCTTATGTGTCATGCAAAGAGTTGAGCATAGACGAACCTTGG
Organism: Timema shepardi; assembly: GCA_902151425.1. NCBI lineage: Eukaryota > Metazoa > Arthropoda > Insecta > Phasmatodea > Timematidae > Timema > Timema shepardi. The sequence continues at coordinate 8,687 of CABFVX010006229.1, forward strand.
ATTTGAGACGTATCAGCCAATGAGAATGCAAGGAGAAGATCTAGCCAATTAAACGCCAGCATACATAGAATACGTAATATTCTTTTCATATTTAAAATTATTTCTGGTAGCCATACTTATTCGTTATTAACGAATTGTCTTTGTTTTAACGTCAATGACTACGATTGTAAATATTATTGAAAATAAAGGGGAAATATTATTTTTTTGACTCTGTTTATGAGAAGTAGGTCTATACCATAATATTCATGACAGTGATAAAATCAGAACCAAATAAAAATAAAATTTGATTTAAAAGTGCAAGCAAAACTTAATTTATATTTGATGCATACAAATACACAATTGAATGAACTATTTTTTTTTTAGCAAAATCTTAAAACGAATATTTTTAAGACTTAGGGCCAGTTTCATAGTCAAATTTAGTACGCCTCAAGTGCGGCGCTACACTAAATACAAGACGACACTTACCTAAACTCGAATGGAATGGGCAGTTCTCACATAGGAAACTGGCCCATTCCATTCTGGTTTAGGTAGGTGTCGTCATGAACTTAGTGTAGCGCCGCACTTGAGGCGTGCTAAATTTGACTATGAAACTGGCCCTTTATCTACTAAAATAAAGAATAGGCCTATTTCTATGAATAAAAGCTCGCTGTAAGACATTGATCATTAAGTTTCATTACAAATCATTGTATTTTCACTACAAATAAATATAAACCCGTAAACTAAAGCCCTGCTTCTGAAAATGAAAGAACGTTACCAGGCTCGCGCCTTACGTATCCGTGACACTTGAAACATGAGTGTAGCGCGGGTTGACTAGTCGATATCACGGGAATTATTGCAGGTTGCCAGACCCTCAAGGGGCATCACGCCAGCTTCGTCCAGTGACCAGACAACCAAAATCCCCTGACGGCATCTTTCCGTGTTGTGAGTTGCGAAACAGCGAATAGTTTTTTTGTCAAAGAAGAGCCCGCTATTTACACACACATCTATTTTGATCGGTACAGTTTGGAGTCAACTGGATCCTAAGAGTATTCTCAGGAAGCCGTTGTGGAGGTGTATCTGGCTAGAATAGCCTGAATGCCAGGAATACTTTCAGGAAGCTATTGTGGAGGTATATCTGGCTAGAATAACCTGGATCCCAGGAATACTCTCAGGAAGCCATTGTGGTGGTATGTCTGGCTAGAATAGCCTGAATACCAGGAGTACTCTCAGGAAGCCATTGTGGGGGTATGTCTGGCTAGAATAGCCTGAATACCAGTACTCTCAGGAAGCCATTGTGGGGGTATGTCTGGCTAGAATAGCCTGAATACCAGGAGTACTCTCAGGAAGCCATTCTGGAGGTATGCCTCTCTAAAATAACCTGGAAGCAGTAGCATTTACAAGTAGAAGGTATGACAAAGCTGTGGCAGAGAAGTATATTTTCTATAACCCTATCTGTGGCTCAGTGCTGCAACGTTGCGGCGAGGAGAGGAATGACAGAAACACGTGCCCGGAATGTGAACACGCGGGATAATCCTGGATTGTTCAAGGCGGCGCCAGCGTCTCGTAGTCGACCTTGAGGGCGTGTTGGAACTAAAAGAGGGCCGCTCCGAAGATGTCAAGTGCACTGTGGGATGTGTGAGTGTGTGTGAACTGGCACGCCAGCCCGTGGAGCCGGAATGAGGCCAATAAGTGCACGAGGGTAAAAATACTCCGCCACGGATGGGTTAACACCTCTCTCTAGGGACACATGGTCCAGGCAGCGGCGGACACATCAAGACAGAGAGGAGCGTTTAGCTGGCAAGAATAAGATGATAAGTCGAGTCTTAGATATAGAAACACCAACAAACTATTAAGAGTTGGATTTCACACCGAATGCTGCATGAAACAGGCGATTTTTTTTTATTAAACATACAGCGTGTGATAATTTAGTCGTAATAGGATCGTACGAAGAATAGGATCTGCTGCTACAGTAGAGCGTCGATAAATTGGACGTCAAAAATAAAGATCGTCGATAGTCCGGATCGCCAAGAAAAAATATTATTTATAAAAATAACCACAGTGGTATTAATATCAGAGACTTGGCCACCCAAAAAAACGCACCTCAACTTTTTTCGTTGTTATATTTTTACCTTATTCTATTCCTTCAGAATGTTTGGTATTTAGAACCAAAAACACAACGTGTAAGTTCGTTGTTTAGATAAAGTGAAAATGTTTCTACTTTAGAAACACCCGCCTCGGTGGCGTAGTTGGCTAACGCGCTTGTCGTGTTGAGCTCGACTGCTGAGGACGGGGAGATCGAGGTTCGAATAGTTCCTAAATGGCTTTCCACTCTCCCTCCACGCAAATGCGGGTTCACTTCCTCTAATTCAAGCTTCCCAATTCCTAATCCATTAGCGCAATTAGTACTTAAAGCGTATAACCCGAACGGGTAGTAAGACGCGGCGCTAAATATTATTATTATATTGTTTTCGTAACTATCCCATACATGCCTTTTTTTTTAAAAAAAATGGTATAGGTACTATATTTTCGAAAATCCGGACTGGGTCGATATTCAACTAGTCCGAATTATCGACGCTCTAGTGAACTTTCAATTACCAAAAGACGAAAGAATAAACTACGTTCTTGGGTTCCCCCAGATATTAAAAATGTAATAATTCTTGTATAGATTCAAAGTTAGCAAAACATTTTGACAAATTATTAGAATAAAAAGTATTTTCGAAGAATTATCGGCTGTGGTATCCCCAGGTATGCTAAAAGACTATATCCATGAAAGTTATGCCATTTGTCCTGCTGAAAATTTACCTGTGCGATTTTATACTAAATTATCTTGTAATGGAGGTGAAGTAGAGCCGTGTCGGTCTTATTTAGATTGTGGAGTGTAAAAGGACCATGGAGGGCATGTGGAAATATCATTCCCGGCAAGATTGGTAGGCCCTTTCGCTATCGCTCAAGGAAATCCTCGTGTGCTGATATAATCAGTCGGTTCAATAAATTACTTTCTATGGCTATTTCCCCTCACAACTTCTCAACCAAATGTGTCTTGGAATAATCCTTCCGCGTGTAGTAATAAGCATCAGAATATAATTCTTGCAATGATGTATATATAATAAATATTAGATTGGTTTCTTTTAGCACCGCGTCTTACTACCCATTCGGGTTGTACGCTCATGTGCTAATTACTCTAGAGGTTGTAGGGATCGGGAAGGTTATAGGAGGAGGAACTGGAAGTGAGGAAGCATTTGCGTGGAAAACCATTTTGAAAAAATAAAACACGCTTAGTACACCCATACGAGATTCTAACCTCGATCTCCCCGTCATTGGCAATCTAATCTACTGCGAGAGTAGCACCTTAGACCATTCGGCCACCGAAGCAGGTGATAAACTGTTAATCCTGTTGATCGTCTCGCATTGTCAGACATTTCCGCACAGATTGACAAACTCGGCAACAACTAAACAATTGTTGCACGTCAATGACTGAACAGTGACGCTTGTTGCACGTCAAACACTGAACAGTGACGCTTGTTGCACGTCAAACACTGAACAGTGACGCTTGTTGCACGTCAAACACTGAACAGTGACGCTTGTTGCACGTCAAACACTGAACAGTGACGCTTGTTGCACGTCAAACACTGAACAGTGACGCTCGCTGCACGTCAATCACTGAACAGTGACGCTCGCTGCACGTCAATCACTGAACAGTGACGCTTGTTGCACGTCAAACAATGAACAGTGACGCTTATTGCACGTCAATCACTGAACAGTGACGCTTGTTGCACGTCAAACATTGAACAGTGACGCTTGTTGCACGTCAAACATTGAACAGTGAACCAGCCCACTTAATCACTGCATAAAACAACGTGTTGTACACCTCCCGGTCTGAAGTGTATTACTTGTTAACACGTGTTTAATCATATATGGTGCATGCGTCATGTGTTAAGTGTCAGTTTAATCCGACGTGAAAACTGAATTTTACAACAAAAATTGAGCAAACAGCATACGACTGAGTATGTGGCTTAATTTGCACCCGGCTCTAATGAGCTGGATGTTACTCAGCTAAGTCTTCTGGTAAAGTTAGCCCTTTCTGCAGTTCTCACGCATTTTCTAGATGCATCTATTTCCCGCAGACTCGATGCCAAACTTATCTACACCCGATATCATTGCTGAGGTAACTGCAGGTCTAATGGAGAAAAGCTCTATTTTCTCTTTTTCTCGGTTAACTGTTGCCAAATCTCCTCACTCTCAGCTATGTCTGAAGGTGGTGTTCCGGGGTAAGAAGAGCTACTGGCAACATCGACGACACAGCGTTGCGATACTCATCTTATATTCAAGGGTATATTGGCCACAAAAACGAGAGAATGACAACGCTGTATCCCAATAGTAGCCGTGCAGTCTAATGTGAGAAGTCAGAGTCGGGGTTTTCCCACTCCACCAACAAGTAGAAGCGGCTACCTTTCTACTAAATCATGTGTTTTGTAGGTGCGCATGTTTGGACTGATAATATGACACACGGTTACATATAAATTAAACTTCTGAAAGATGTTGGGGTTAGGGTCAATATTGTTCTAGGTAAGTCACAGCGTCGACATGTGTTCCTCGGCCTGCTGTTCCACGCAATGACGACCTTGACAATCATTTGCGCCTCTACTGACCTGGGCGTATGATTACATTTATGGCAGGAAGAACCGTATTCGACAGGGACAAACGTCACTAAAAATTATTTTATACATTCATACATCAAATAATTTTATATACGCCCGTCACTTTTAAATAGCACTTATATTATAGTAAAACCAGTGTATCGTGGCTGCGGATTGTCCTGTTTCTATTTGTTTCACGACACGACACAATAATGTGAAAACATCCCACGTGATATTAAAATATGTTTTATCACCGTGTAACTACCTGCTCGGGTAAGTACTAATTACGCTAATGGTTTTAGGAGCTAGGGAACTTATATCTAAAGAAAGTGTACCCAAATTTGCGTAGAGGGGTAGTAGAATACCATCTTGAAAAAAACCCACCTCAGTACACCAGGCCGAGATTCGAACCTCAATCTCCCCGTTATCGGCAGTCTAGTCTACTGCGAGGGAACGCTGACCTGGCGGTCTAGGGGTAAGGTGTCAGACTTCTGTGCTGGCGGCCGGGGTTCAATCCTCGGTCCCGGCACAGATTTATCTGATTACCAAACCCATCCTTCACCTCTGACAAGACATCTGGTGAATGTGTGGAATGCCAGGCCTCCACCGTGGTTCGGATTCCACGTTAAACTGTAGGTCCTCCATTTCATCTCACAGTCACCCTACCATTACACATTAGCGTAAGTGCGTATAACCCGAACGGGTAGTAAGACGCGGTGCTAATAATAATAATAATAATAATAATAATCCATTCTGAATATAGAAGAACAAGAGTTCAAGCCTCATAGAATGTCAGACATCTTTGTGCGACACACTAACTCTTCATTCTACTAATATAGAAACATGAAATATTGTTTTACAATCTTTCCAATCAAATAACTTCTTTTAATATGACTAATCTTATTATTGTTATCATACTATACATCATCTTACTAGCACATGCAATTATATATTAGACTCAAGAATATTTCCATTACTTGCACCAGGGGAATGCATACAATGTCGTCAATGTTGCATAGCCTTCTTTGCCAGTGACAAGAAAATTGGGGTTTAGGTTTTGGCCGGGTGTACTAAGGTAGTTTCCTCCTTTTCCTCCATGCAAATGCTAGTACATTTCCACTAAGATTCAACCTTAACTTACAATACTTTAGTGTAACTTTGTGGATAGCTTGGATGATAACACGATTTTTTAATTTTTTAAACACTATTTCTACCAATATTTATTTAAATTTAAAACTGTGCAGTCAAAAGGATGAAAATATAAATATTTGGTTAGTAAATATCACCTGATGAATGGGTAAACAATAGAGGTGTCTAAAATGTCAAATCTCCTTTTGTTCAACACCCACAATAACCTTAGCATAATTTCTAAGAAAGAAGAAAACTATCAATATACAGGATGTCTTAGAATTAACAACAATGCACATATGTTTGATGTGCTGGCTGTCTTGTTGCGCGCAGAGGCTTAGTCCGAGGGTCGATCCAGTCCTCCAACACTCGTTCCAAGATGTCAGTTAGTGACCCCCACATGACAGCGGCCCATGCTGACAAATTCAGCTGCGTAAACATTACATTGCATTTTTGCTGTGATCTCTTACTTTTGGGACAACCTGTATTATGAACATGTGTGAAATCTCTCATTAATCATCATAGATCTCAACACACGGACGTTTCTAAAACGGCTGCCAAACAGTATTTTAACATCAACTGGTAATTAAATCAGATATATCAAATATACAGGTGTCTATTACCTCAAGTTTATTCCTATCAACAAATTAAAAAAACAACTACTTCAAATCTATTTTATGTGTGCCTTTTCCTAAATATAGCAACATCTTGTGGATGCTATGTATGGGCTGCAATGCAACAGCCAGTGAATGCTATGTATGGGCTGCAATGCAACATCCTCAAGTTGTACAATTATATCTTCCAGTATTGCATACACAATTGAGCTATATAAATACAAATTAGAGATTGAATCCTCACATAAAACAAAATGTGGTTTGTGTTGTGAAGTGTACCAGTTCTGAACCGATGCATCCCTCGGCCCGTGAAGGACCTGGCCGACCAGGTGTTCAGTGGCCTCTACTCCGTACTCAACAGCTGGGACACTGTGGAGCAGGTGTTGGGGGACCTCTACACGGCCTGGAAGGAAATCACTGCTTTGATGCTCGTAGCGTTTGGTAATTAAAAACTTTAACTCGTTTAGTACATTTATTATTGCTAACAGTTACTTACACTAGATTGGTTACAAACATTGCACGACTGTCATGATAATCTTATAATGATATTCTTGATCTGCTCAGTCCTTTCCTTGGCGATGATTGGCGTCATTCACTGGCTCGCGTCGTTTGTGGCCTGGATCTTCATGCTGGCTGTCACCGTAGCAGCCATCGGTCAGTACATGCTGTGGAGCAGTACACTTGTACAAGGGATAGTTAAAAGTAGTTAACTTATTACTAGGGATGGACGGGAATTACTTTTTATTTCGGGGTGGGAACGGGACGGGAAATGAGTCAAAATATCGGGATTCGGGATGAGAAATTTTAAAATTATGCCTTAGAATAATTTTAGATTAAAAATATATTGAAATCCAAACTAATATGGTACGACTTGTAAAAGTTATAGAATTATTAAAACCCGCATCGGTGGCTGCATGGTCTAAGGCATCACTCTTGCAATAGACTAGACTGCCAATGATGGTGAGATCATAGTTCAATCCCGTCTGGGTGTAATAAGGGTAGTTTTCCCTAAATGGTTTCACACTCTATCCATGCAAATGCAGTTACAGCTCCTCTAAATTCAATCTTTCTCATTCGTACAACACTAGAGTCATTAGTACATGGGCGTAGTACCGAACTGGTTATAAGACGCAGTACTAAAAAAATTGTTAAAGTTAATAAAAAAAACATAAAATAAGTATATATTATCAAAAATATATTATATTAAATGTATTCAAACTTAAGATATTTAAAACTTGTATTAATTAATATGTTTAGCTACAAAACTAGCTCTAGTTTAGTTACTATTTAATTATAGAACTATGTTGGTTAACCTGTCTAGAATCAATGTTAAGTTTATTTATTGCAACACATATTTTACCAAAGTTATCACACTTATATTAAAAAGCACTTACTATTTCATATTGTTTGCTAGTAATATTATTTTTAATTTTAAAGTATGAGCATCAACTTTTTTAAGTATTAAAAATTAAATTTAGGTAAATTTCTCAGTAAAATAATGTCCAACAAGAGCCTGTACTAAGAGCATGTTCAACTGTGCACAGAGGAATGGAAATGGAACAGAAGACGTGATCAAGGACCATTACACTAAGGAATAATAAACGAAATACAAAACACTTCGTATTTCTAATTGTTTATGATTCTTACGTTTTCTTATACAGTAAATTAGGAGAGTGAAGCATATTTTGGGGAAATATTAGCTTATTAAAAGTCAGTTTTATTAACTTTTTACCAAGACAGTAAAGAAACGCAGTGTACAATAATGTAAAGTGANATCGGTCGTACAGTCCCTTCTCTGAGAGGTACAGTCAGGTGATAACACAGAGGTCACTCCTATATAGGCGATCATCGGTCGTACAGCCGGTTCACATTACCTTCAAGCATCTTGGTTTTTTTTCCTAAGTAAATTTCCACAATATCTCAATTCAAATACTACCTTTCTCATCCCTACCACTTTCGTGTAAATAGTCCCAACGGTTAGCGAGACGTGGTAAACAAAAGAAAGGCGCTTTTTGGGCTCCGACGTTGTTTTTATTGCACCACGCCTCGCTGAATGCGGCCCCCTCAGTATTTCTAACGTTCAATGTGACGGCCCTTAAGACCAACGCCTTCTCCAGGTTATCTATTTGAGATAGCGCTGAGTATTTGTACTTTCTCTTTTTGCAGGGAATCTTCCTTCGCCCACTTTCGGTGGGAAACAAATAAAAAGTGTGTGTGTTAGAAAAAAAAATAGAACTGAAGTTTTAATCTTAATACGTAATGACGCAAAAAACAAATAATTGCCGAGAATAAGTGAAAGAGTTGAGCCTATTGTTCTCGCGTTTCGTGAAAGGAGTTCTACTTATTCCGCCTTCTATTGTCTGACTGAAGCGCGTGCATTATTAACGAGGCGCAGGCGCCATGAAGCACAGCTGAGTTCAGGTAGGTGTAGTATGATTTAGGTAGGAATAACAGTAGAAGTTGATTACTAAAGTTTCCTAAAACCATTTTAATATATTCATACATTAAGTCATGTTATCTACAGCTGTTTCTTTTGCTAGATATTAGCAAATAATAAAGTGAAATGTTATCAGTGTTGACAGAAAAAATAAATTTGGAATGTTCTCTACTGTTCTTACAATTAAAAACGGGGTAGAGATCCGATGATTTCTTACAGGCAGTCCGGTTTAGAAAATACAACTATATCTATTACGCTACTGATATAAATATGAAAAGTTTCGGACGGTATTGACTGTACGTTGATAACGACTTCATTTACCAACTCTCAATTCTTCTCAGGCTAATTAGTGATGTGTTTAATAGAAGCTCTTGAGGCTCAAGAAGTGCTGGCCATTAATCTACCACCTCGTCGCCGGACAATTACGCGGAAATAGCGACCTTAACGACATTGCCGACTTGGGTGATCCACAATATATTTTGCACGACAAGCACACTTAGACAGCAATGTACGAAATAGAAAGAGGGGGAGGGGATTAGTAATTCAACCTGCGAGTTTCCCTTGCTTATCTAAAGATAACACTTACCCTCTTCCAATAACGAGTATAATCACTCACGGTGACGGGGATATAGTGGTTTGAATCAGTCTGGTGTACTGAGGCTAAGGGTGGTTTATCCTAAATGGTTTTACAGTCTCCCTCCCCGCAAATGCGGGTATTCCTTACATATTACCTTAGCTTAATTGGTAAAAATGGGTACATCCCGAATGGTTAGTAAAACACGATGTTAAAAAAAATTGCATAAAAAACTGGACAATTACTAACGTTTATAAAATTGATGATTTTTTAAGGTCGCGGTCTGGAGAATAAATTAGGTTAAGACTGGAAAATTGGCGCACCCTTAACATAACTTTAACATATTTTATTGTGATTAAGAGTGATAGTATGTGGGGAATACCAGGCCTCCATCGTGGTTCGGATCCCACGTTAAACTGTAGGTCCTCCATTTCATCTCACAATCACCCTACCATTACACATTAGCGTAAGTGCGTATAACCCGAACGGGTAGTAAGACGCGGTGCTAAATATTATTATTATTAATAATACTAATTACTACTTTATTCAAAAGCGACAGCTGCATATTATATGACTTGACGTATGAATACTTTTCTAGCTGTCGGATAAGGCCCTTGCTATGAAAATCGGACTGTACTTCGCATGACCGATCCAATAGGATGCGGCGGTCTGAAGTAATAGCCAATACGAGTCAAGTCAATTAACAGCCTGTGGCGCTGACTGGCGAGCGTCCCTGCAATCTTCTTCTCAGGCCAGGTACTTTACCAGCTCCCTCGCTTAGTTAGTTAGTTAGTTAGTTAGTTAGTTGGAGGTTAATTATGTAACACTGTAAGGGCAGCAGCGAGATTTATAGCAGGTCTGTAGGGAGGGAGGGGGGGAGCCCTCAGCCCCTTTTTATTAACGTTAAATACTTAAATACGGGGGAGAGGGGGAGTTGTAGGGTGTTGCTAGTTTAATTAGATTACAGATACGATATTATTACTGCAGAAGGGGAGTATGGGGGGTAGAGGGAGGTGCAGATCAATGACTTGTTGTTTCGGTGGAAAAGGGGGGAGGGGGGTTTCGAGATAATATATTTGCATGAAGGAATAAGTTGGCAGAAACATTTAGCTCAGTACACCCGACCGGGATTTGAACCCCAACCTCGCCTTCGTCGGTTAAACAAACTGGACGAGGGTTGACGTGTAGTACACGTGCCAAACTCTACGATTTTAGCATTTCACCGGTTTGATTCTCAGTGGTGTGTCGTGTGTTGTTGCCAGGGTAAGCAGAGCTTGTTAAAACTGTACCTATGATATGTTCTCTCCCACTTTGTCCCCATTTGACCAGGGTAAGCAGAGCTTGTTAAAACTGTACCTGTGATATGTTCTCTCCCACTCTGTCCCCATTTGAACAGGGTAAGCAGAGCTTGTTAAAACTGTACCT
>CABFVX010006229.1:21438-35328 GCA_902151425.1 Timema shepardi
AATGGAGGACCTACAGTTTAACGTGGAATCCGAACCACGGTGGAGGCCTGGCATTCCTCACATTCACAAGATGTCTTGTCAGAGGTGAAGGAAGGGTTTGGTAATCAGATAAATCTGTGCCGGGACCGAGGATTGAACCCCAGCCGCCAGCACATAAGTCTGGCACCTTACCCCTAGACCACCAGGTCACCGCATACACCACAAAGTTGATCAACACGGTTCTATCCGCAACTAATCAACACGATTCTATCAGCAGGATAGTAATTTCAATTTAAATCCCACCCGATGAGTAGGTAGTTATTTAAAGAATTGTAACGCCGCCCGGTAAAGGCAATTAGAACGTTATAATTACGGTGGGCAGTGTACAAGAATTGGAGGTCCTCTATTCGACATTCCCGCCCTCGAGGGACAGTGGAGGGCGTAACTCTCTAACACCTGCATCAACTACACCACGACGCACACAAACAACTGATGATCTAAGCAGGCACAAAGACAGTGGACCTGGTTTGGTTCCGACCTGGCCCACTAGGGAGTGTTCCTCTCTTCACGGAATTGTTTGGTTTATCTTCCTACAAGTACAGTACAAACAAGCTCTGCTTACCCTGGTCAAATGGGGACCGAGTGTGTTAGAACATATCACAAGTACGGGTTCAAAAAGCTCTGCTTACCCTGGAAACACTCCACGCCACTACCCTATACACCCTATTTAACTTATAAGAGCTAGCTCACTGATTAAGAGTTCCATAAAATATAATCATCGCATATATGTTTAAGTTTGATGGGTTTTTTTAAAGTTAATATATTACGGATACGGTCTTAACTGAGGGATAGGCTTGCCAGTATATTAATTCTAATTAAATTAAGATGGTTAAAATACCTTTAAAGTCAATTTCCCGGGAAATGAGAGCTGTCATTCTGTTTGTAGTGCTAAACAGTGCATAGATACCAAATGTAATCAACCTCATTAGAGCAGATTTGGAAAAGATCAATTTTTTCTCTTTCCACCCTTCAATAAACTAATCTTATATATAGGTATAATATATTTAGCACCACGTCTTACTACCCGTTCGGGTTGTACGCTTTAAGTACTAATTACTCTAATAGATTAGGAATTGGGAAGGTTGAATTAGAGGAAGTGAACCCGCATTTGCGTGGAGGGAGACGTGGAGGGAGAGTGGAAAACCACTTAGGAAAAACCACCCCCAGTTCACCCGACCGAGATTCGAACCTCGATCTCCCCGTCCTCAGGGGTTGAACTCAACACGACAAGCGCGTCAGCCGACTACGCCACCGAGGCAGGTAATAAACTAATGTTAATTTTAGGGTTGGAGATCTAATTTCAGAAACTCTTCTAGGAAACCCTACGAAGACCCTGGATAGAAGTTTCAGGCGAATCCGTAGAATGTTTTAAGCTCTGGACGGAGAAGCAGGTAGGCCTAAACAGACGGCATCAGGGAGTCGGGAAGCGTCGACATTTAACGAAATCTCGAGTCCAATATTTTTGACGCTCGCAATACTTCCTTCTCCGAGGCGTCGAGAGAAAGTAGATATTATACTATCGGTATCGATACTGTCAAATATTACTCTATCGGTATCGATACTGTCAAAAGTGATAGATTTTGATTACAAGACTTGACGTATGATTTTTTTTATCACCACATGTTACTGCCCAATCAAACTATACGCAGTTGTATCAATTACGTTAGTTTGTTATAGATGAGGAAGGTAGAATTTAGAGAAAGTGTTCTCGCACTTGCGTAGATATAGTAAGTCAATTGTTATTTTTAGCACCACGTCTTACTTCCCGTTCGGGTTATACGCACTTACGCTAATGTGTAATGGTAGGGTGATTGTGAGATGAAATGGAGGACCTACAGTTTAACGTGGGATCCGAACCACGGTGGAGGCCTGGCATTCCCCACATTCACCTGATGTCTTGTCAGAGGTGAAGGAAGGGTTTGGTAATCATATAAATCTGTGCCGGGACCGAGGATTGAACCCCGGACCTCCAACACAGAAGTCCGACACCTTACCCCTAGACCGCCAGGTCACCATTGTCTATTGTTAAAGAGACGCCTGACCGAAGCGGGTCGTATGAATACTGCACGTATATCTAGATATTTTGAATAACTTTTGCACCTAGTTATGCAAATCCAACTTAATCAACGTAAGCCTTATGAGGGACGAGATACAGCTCCAAGGTTATTATTTCATTATTATTACTATAGTTTTTCGCACTTTAATGACAGTACTTAGCACCCTTAAATCCCCTCCCCCCCTCTCAAATGTTGTTTCTGTCGGGTATTATATGGTAATAAACGTACCCCTAACCACTCAATATCCAACCATGGCTTCATAGCGGAATTATGAGCGAACACACAACACACACACAAAGAAGTAATTTGTCGATGATAGGCTCAGTTCCTTGACAAGCTCCATGTGTGGTAGCGGGTCACCTGTACCTTCCTGTCCATGTCACGAGAAACCGCACCACCCCCTTCCCTCATTAGTTATTCATCCGAGCGATAGAGACCGTTGTTGTGGATAGCTGCGACCAATAGACAACGACGCCCATCAGAGAGGGTGCGAGGGTCACACGTAAGGGGGTCGCCCCGGTAAGCGAGAACTCGACATGCAACGTTCGGCTCATCCACGATACGCTATTTCAAAATAAGGTTCACACCGAAATAATTTCAAATGATTCTAACAAGGATCTTTTCCTTTAACAATCTTATAGTTTAGGTTTTATTAATATATACAAAATGTGTGAAAATGTGACGTTAGCTCATTTTCAACGACTTTTTAAACATATTTGCGGAGATATGAGACTTGACTTGATTAAAAAGTGTTTTAGATTTAGCCTCCCTCCAACAAATACAGTGTTTTATTGATGGGCTCACAACAGAAAATAGTAAGGTATTTGAGAGCTAGCAGAGAGCTTTCTTCTTTAACTTCAGATAAGAAGTTTCGTAGTTTTCTTTCCCCTCTGAAAGTTTTAGACGAAACGGTCCCAATTAGCCCCACTCAACTGTAGATACCTCTCACTGACACTGGACCCGACTGTTGCTAGCCCCTACAGGTCCATTAGCCCCACTCACCTGTAGAAACCTCTCACTGACACTGGACCCGACTGTTGCTAGCCCCTACAGGTCCATTAGCCCCACTCACCTGTAGAAACCTCTCACTGACACTGGATTTGACTGTTGCTAGCCCCTACAAGTCCATTAGCCCCACTCACCGACACTGGATGTGACTGTTGCTAGCCCCTACAGGTCCATTAGCCCCACTTACCTGTAGAGACCTCTCACTGACTGTTGCTAGCCCCTACAAGTCCATTAGCCCCACTCACCGACACTGGATGTGACTGTTGCTAGCCCCTACAGGTCCATTAGCCCCACTCACCTGTAGAGACCTCTCACTGACTGTTGCTAGCCCCTACAGGTCCATTAGCCCCACTCACCTGTAGAAACCTCTCACTGACACTGGATGTGACTGTTGCTAGCCCCTACAAGTCCATTAGCCCCACTCACCGACACTGGATGTGACTGTTGCTAGCCCCTACAGGTCCATTAGCCCCACTTACCTGTAGAGACCTCTCACTGACTGTTGCTAGCCCCTACAAGTCCATTAGCCCCACTCACCGACACTGGATGTGACTGTTGCTAGCCCCTACAGGTCCATTAGCCCCACTCACCTGTAGAGACCTCTCACTGACTGTTGCTAGCCCCTACAGGTCCATTAGCCCCACTCACCTGTAGAAACCTCTCACTGACACTGGATGTGACTGTTGCTAGCCCCTACAGGTCCATTAGCCCCACTCACCTGTAGAGACCTCTCACTGACTGTTGCTAGCCCCTACAGGTCCATTAGCCCCACTCACCTGTAGAGACCTCTCACTGACACTGGATGTGACTGTTGCTAGCCCCTACAGGTCCTGATCCTCTCTAAGCCCAGCATGAATGGAGACAATACCTGCTCTCGATCACGTCATTCAACCATTGTTGACCCTCCCCCCCTCTAATCGACCCTAGGGACAGAAACAGTGAGGCAGGTGTGATACTGCAAGGACATAGTAGCCGAGGTCTTGTGACGTCACCACTACTATTTGGCACCTAATATAATATTTAGATCCGGACATGCTTAACATTGACCCGAGCGTACACGAAGAGGGGAATTATCTAGTAAACAAATCAGCGTTAGCCTTGAGGGAGGATGTGTGACCACATCGTTGAATTAGGCCCAGCCCTACCAGGTCAGAGGAAAGCTAGCCCTGTAAGCTTAATCCTGTTATCATATTTTGAAAATTGAAAAATGACACCTGGACACGGGAATCGTACCCGGGACCTTCGGCTTAGTACGCCAATGCTCTTACCACTGAGCTATCTAGGATCCCGTGCCCATGGTCATTCTTCACTCATAGTTTAAGGCAGAGTCTAAGATGGACGTGCGGAAGTCATCAGCTTATAAACATGTGATTATCTAAGATCACAGCCATCAGACAACGCAGCCATTAGCGACTAGGTAGTTGGCATTTTTGCAGCCATTCGACAATTATATATATAATTGTACAGGATTTGCATATATTAATGAAACAAATAGCCGAAACTATTGTTAATGCATTTTAGTGGGGATAGTCCCTCATAGATATCATATTCTGAAAATTGAAAAATGACACTTGGACATGGTAAACTATGAGTGAAGAATGACCATGGGCACGGGATCCTAGATAGCTCAGTGGTAAAAGCATTGGCGTAATAGGCCGAAGGTCCCGGCTTCGATTCCCGTGCCCAGGTGTCATTTTTCAATTTTCAGAATATGATTTCCATAAGGTGAATTCCTCACTAAAATGCATCAACAATAGTTTCGGCTATTGGTTTCATTAATATATGCAATCCTGTACAATTATATATATAATTGTCAATTGGCAGCAAAATCGCCAACTACCGAGTCGCTGATGGCTGCGTTGTCCGATGGCTGTGATCTTAGATAATCACATGTTTATAAGCCGACGACTTCCACGCCAATCTCAGACTCTGCCTTAAACTATGAGTGAAGAATGACCATGGGCACGGGACGAATCCTGGATAGCTCAGTGGTAAGAGCAGTGGCGTACTAAGCCGAAGGTCCCGGGTTCGATTCCCGTGTCCAGGTGTCATTTTTCAATTTTCAGAATATGATATCTATGAGGGACTATCCCCACTAAAATGCATTAACAATAGTTTCGGCTATTTGTTTCATTAATCCTGTTAGACAATAGATTAGTGGTTTACGACTTACAAACTAACAAAACCTAGGGTAGCAACTACACAAAGTACCAATCGGAATTGAAGCAGGGTCCTCTGGTATTGTGATAAACCACTCTAACCTTTAAGACAAGGATTCATTGTGCAAGGCTCAGTTTCGTAGGATTAAACCTTTGGCCATAGCCGGTTATCAAACCGTAGCTCCTGGATCAGTCATCAGTCGCGCTACCGACTGACCCAAAAATGTCCGACGAGCCATATAAATGTTTCTACAGTCCGATTTAGCTAAGAAGAACCCTTTTTGGCAGTTATTAAAGTTACTAGACCAACCTTCATAAAGTAAATTAGATTATTATGATCTGCAGCTGTTACGTTACAAAGGTTTCATCAACACCTACAAAATAACAACAATAATAAAGTAAAATATTGTACCTATTTTCTACAAAAAAAAAAGTTTTTACTGTCTAAACATTTATTTATAAAAAATCCTACATATTTTAATAAAGGTGTTATCCCCCTCCACTTTTAATAAGTTAAACTTAAGCTCTCATTAGCTATTTATTAAGGCGTCCGTCCACATCAGTCAGAGACAAAGTATCAGTCGCTGTCAGGCCACGCGGTTTAAAATACAATGACCGGTGTAGTTTTACGGAACTACTTCTCTATTCTGTCTAAGCTTATACTCCCTTTCGCTCTTCACCTACAACCAAACTTTGTCAGGTCAATAATAAAGAGGGGAAAGAAAACTACGAAACTTATCTCAAGGTAAAGTGGGAAGCTCACTGCTAGTTCTCAAATATCTTGAAATATTAGGTTGTGAGCCCATAACAAAATTAGTGTAATTGTTAGGGGGAGAATCAAACTACAGCCCCTTTTCATCAATCCTGGTCTCATAGCTTCGCAAGTATGGTTAACAAGTCGTCACATTTTCACACATTTTGCTTCGACTATAGGATAGTTAAGGGAAAAGAGCCCTGTTGGAATATTCCGGCTTTATTTTGAAATAACACATCGTAGGATTAAATAATACGTCTGTGCAGCAATTTCTCGCTTACTGAGGCGGCCCCTTCATCGAAAAGAATTGTAATCACTTCTAATTACATTAGCCCCATGTCTTCTTTGGTGCTGACTGACAGCTCATAGCTCACTTCTGACAGTCAACATTTAGGTATATACCTAAATTTTGATTGTCAGAAGTTACAGCTGCTAAACACATGTTTTTGCAGATCATCTGGTTCGGCGTAGGGATACGTAATTTGGTCTGGTAACTTTTTAAAGCTGTCAGCTGTCAGTCAGCACCAAAAAAGCCATGGGGCTACTGTAGTAGCCTAGCCACGGGAGTCAGTCTGCGCCGGAACTTCCATTCAACGCAACCCGGCACTACAGCAACGTAGGAAAAGTTGCTCTGAAATCTATCTCACGGCGCAATGGGTTGTCCACTATCGACAATAGCCACCTTGCTAACTTTAGTGCCCCTCTCGTAAGACTCAAATGTGGGAGAAAGGGGCTCAAAGCGTTACTCCTAGAATTCTAATTCGAACCTATTTCGCACCCAATTAGTTTTAAACACAACTTCATAATCTGAACCAACTTCTTCAGTGAATTATATGGAGGGGGAACTGAACTATTTATTTTAAACCTGATAGATAGGTTTTCCTTTTCATTTGCCCCTTAGTTGTCGCCATGCCTCGTTTCAGTTCAAAAACTTCGGGTGTGTGGGAGTCTTTTGGAAGGGTAATAAGTTTGGTTGCCTGCCGCTGGGGAGAATTGTTTTACAGTATAACCGCTCATTCCTCTTGTTTTGTATTAAGGGAAAATGGAACATTATCAAGTCGTAGAACAATTCTGCTGGTCAAGCATTTCTAAAAACAATAATAAAAGAATATCTCGCCAACATACTCGATACTATGAAAATGAGACGTCTTTTGGAACCCCCCGTTGGAAAAGATCTGTTTCTCAAATAAATAAAAAACCATTCAAGAAAAGCGTGAGTGATCCGCTCCGGTAGCGGCATGGTCTAACGCGCTACCCTCGCGGTACACTAGACTGTCAATGATAGAAAGATCTATGTTCGAATCTCGGTCAGGTGTACCGAAGTTTTTTTTTTTTCAAAATAGTTTTTCCCTCTCGCTTTACGCAAATGAGGTTACACTTCTTTTAACTATATATCACCTTCCTAATGCCTAAAACCATAAAATGTAATTAGTACATAAGCGTACAACCCAAAGGGGTAGTAGGACGCGGTGCTATGAAATAAAAAGAGGAAGTATATTTACAAGATGCTGTTACTCACTGCTTGAAGAATCAAAACTTTCTGACAACAGCTCTGAGAATGAGATGGATTAAAAAGAGGAGGGTAGGGGTGTTTAGTAGTACACCCAACCGAGATTCGAACCTCGATATCCCTGTCATCAGCAGTGTAGTGTACCGCGAGACTAGCGCCTTGAACTATGCGGTCAGTGGGTTACATAGAAGCTCTTCCACTCGAAAACCCTAAAGAAAACGAACCCCTGCGCTTTTGGTCAAAAAAAGGTGCGGTAACCTTTGTAACAAATGGCACAAGAATACTCGCGCATGTCGGCGCCTTCTCTGCAGCGGGTGTCGCTCACTATAAGTGAATATAAAAGCCGTCTTTCCCAGAAAAAAAGAAGAAGCAAACATGCATATTTTTTTGTATTCAAATATTTGGTTACTTAATTACATTCAACATTCAATAATTTTCCATCGTAGGTCATACGTAGCTGAAAAATTAAAAAAAGTTCTTTTAAAATAACCCCAAAACTTTTTTTAATGTATATTTTGTTAATCATAATCTAGTTATAAAATTCAACACCAGTATAATTCCCGTCCAAATTCTATTTTCAGACCATAATGATGGGAATATGCCACTGTAAATAGAAATAACTTTATTTCATTCTTATAAGTTAATTTCAAATAGTTTTTTTTCTTCATATTTTATTATAAATTATAGAATCCTCACCATTATAGATGGTACCGACTGTCGATATTTTCTCGACCCCACGACCGCAATGCGAGAATGCGCCTGGCGTGTCTCGACAAGCAACCCGTTCAACATGGCTATAAGAATGGTTGCAGGGAAACTCTACATCAAGGCGTGACATAAATTGCCTAAGAAGCGTTGAAGACGTTTAGATATCCCGGATCATTTATTAAATGTTTTTTAGTGTCTTTTTCACCAAAATATAAGTAAAAAGTTCAGACCAATTAAAAACTTTACGTTTTAAATTTAAAGTGTTTACAAAAAAAAAATGTGATAGCTTACATAAAACCCTATAAAACAATCCCACGTTATATCAAAACATGGTGACCTGGTGGTCTAGGAGTAAGGTGTCAGACTTCTGTGCTGGGGTCTGGGGTTCAATCCTCGGTCCCGGAACAGATGTATCTGATTACCAAACCCTTCCTTCACCTCTGACAAGACATCTTGTGAATGTGGGGAATGCCAGGCCTCCACCGTGGTTCGGATTCTACGTTAAACTGTAGGTCCTCCATTTCATCTCACAATCACCCTACCATTACACATTAGCGTAAGTGCGTATAACCCGAACGGGTAGTACGATGCGGTGCTAATAATAATAATAATAATAAAAATAATAATATATATCAAAACATGACTTTATTTGTTAGAGGAAGGTTAGATCTAAGGTTGGATTTAGAGGAAGTTTACCCGCATTTGCGTGGAGGGAGATTGGAAAACCATTTATCAGTACACATGACCGAGTTGCAACCGCGATTTTCCCCGTCATCGGCAGTACAGTCTGTTACGAGAGTAGCGCCTTAGATCATTCTGCCAATTAAATTGGTCATATTGTATTCATTTATCTGAAATAGTGTTTTTTTTGTCATAAAACTTTAAAAAATATGTTCATTAACTAGTAATACCCTCCACCCCTCCCCTCCCCCATATTAAGTTCCGAGAAGGAAGCTTAGAATGTGAATTATAATCAAGTTATCTTCGTACTTTCTACTCGTGAAATTGGCTATCAGAAGCTTAATACTATCTAAGCTAAGGTAACAAGATTAGGAGAGAACTAGCGACCTCTCGCAGTCAGAGACCACAACCGGATATGTAGATGGTTCTGTCCCCACACCATGTTGGGCACGGCTGACCTCTCTCTCTCTCACACACATATGTGGGCAGACTCCCTCCTGGGCAGCCCACTCATGCTGCTCAGCTGCCAAGGTCACCAGGTCACGGCATGAATGCCAACGTCGGGCAAGTCTCATTTACTTGCGGACTCCCAATTGTTACCTACAGTCCAATTGTCATAAGAAAGGCCTTTTAGAAAGTAAGAACCTATTTTCTCGTAATCAATATTAATAACGTTTTACTATTATTTATTATTTTAAATACTGTCCATATTTGGTTTTGTAAGGAGTACTAAATTACAAAATTATAACTTCTTTATTTTTATTCCCTTTTCCTTATTTGATAGTAGCTTCGTCTTCTATGAAGACATGATTCTGTTATTATTGACAGAATACCTACCATCTTTATCGTAAATAAGGTACCGTAATCATAAACTTGTTATTAATTAAGTGATCATTTATTTAATATTATGAATAATGTCTTCTTTGCTTTTGGACTAGTTCCATTTTTAATGTTTAACTTTACTAACCTTACAATTTTATTGTCATATCTCTCTATACATTATTTACAAGTCTACAGTAGCCCCATGACTTCTTTGGTGCTGACTGACAGCCCACAGCTGAGAGCTGACGGCTTTAAAAAGTTACCAGACCAAATTATGTATTCCTACGCCGAGCCATATGATCTGCAAAAACATGTGTTTAGCAGCTGTCACTTCTGACAGTCAACATTTAGGTATATACCTAAATGTTGAGCTGTCAGTCAGCACCAGAGAAGCCTGTACTGTACTGCACTGTACTGAATGTACTGTATGTACTGTACATTGGTTTTCCTCACACCTGAAGAATGAAGATGGTGTAAGTACCATCAATGATAACAGAAACATGTCGTCATAGAGGACGTAGCTACTATCAAATAAGAAGGGAATGAAAATAAAGAAGAGATCATTTTGTTATGTTATTGCTATTTTAAAGGCATAGATAATATCTATCAAAAGTCACAGTTTCAGGTCACATGACTTAACGTCTCAACGCGTGAAAGTAGACCCGCTTGTGGTCAAATGGCGTCACTCTCGCTAGACTGCCGATAACGGGGTTTGAATCTCGCTCTAGTAAAAAAAAAATATTTTTCTTCCTAAATGGTTTTCCACTCTCCCTCTGCACAAATGCAGGTACATTTCTTTTAAATTCAACCTTCCTCCTTCCTAACACATTAGTGTAATTAGTATATATGCTTATAGCCTGAAAGGATAGTGAAACGCGAGGACAGAAAAAAACACACGTGAAAGTAAATTTAGTTAACTTTTCCTAGCTGTCAGATAAGGTATTTCCTACTAAAATTGGACTGTAAAATATGTTATGACGAAGCACGCGTCCTTTGTCAAAACAGGAGAGGGGGAAAAGAGCAGTACATTTTTAGTGGTCACTCAACAAACATCGAGCTTATTTATCCCGGCAATACTGCATCTAATCGTGGCTCATGTTTTTAAGCGGTTTGATATCCACACCGGTGACCTGGTGGTCTAAGGTGTCAGACTTCTGTGCTGGCGGCCGGGGTTCAATCCTCGGTCCCGGCAAAGATTTATCTGATTACCAAACCCTTCCTTCACCTCTGACAAGACATCTTGTGAATGTGTGGCATTCCAGGCCTCCACCGTGGTTCGGATTCCACGTTAAACTGTAGGTCCTTCATTTCATCTCACAATCACCCTACCATTACACATTAGCGTAAGTGCGTATAACCCGAACGGGTAGTAAGACGCGGTGATAATAATAATAATAATATGATATCCACCCTCGTGTCTATATTCCGGGTTTTTGTCGTTTTACCGGTAGTGTAAACTTTCACACATTTCTCTCTCGCCTTTTGGTCGCCTCGTGGTCTGTCAAAGGCGGTCGCGCAGTCTAGGGCACCAAGACAAAGGCCGTAGGACGTTTGGCGCAGTATTAGTTTGTAAATGGGAGGACTTTTGGACTAGCCAGGATAAGATGTATAAACTAAGAATAAACAGAAGTCTTCCTTACAATTGTTTACACCTAGCCTAGTCTACCCAACAAGCGACTCCCTTTCAGTTTCGTAACCTAATCTTACCTAACCTAACGTAGCTATCAGGAGGTTGAACAGACACTGGCTACAGAAACGAGAGTCAGGAGTAAACAATCACACAAGGTGGAACTAACACGTGTTTTCACGACTGAGCCAAACCGGCCTGGTCCAAATAATACGTGTATTCCAGTTAAAATAGTCCCAGACTGTGCCAAACCGGCCTGGTCCAAATAATACGTGTATTTCAGTTAGGATAGTCCCAGACTGTTCCAAACGTCCTACGCGCACTATATATGATTAAAACTACTTCCATCAAAAGCCTATCGCCAAAACAAAAATATTTCGTTTTACTTTCCTTAAAAATCCGAAAAATTACTAATAAATGTGTGTGTGTGTCTTCTGCGGATGAGTTTTGAAACAGATATCGCTGAAAAATAGGACATGAGCTACTACCGAACTACGTACAAGTTTCCAGCAGAGTCAGTCCAGTGGTCAGATATCAACGAGCATATATTTCCGTGTGAGGTGTGTAGAGCAGAGATTGTGTATTATTGGTCAAATGGGGACAGTGGGAGTGAACATATCACAAGTACCATGGTCAAATGGGGACATAGTGAGAGAGAACATATCACATGGATAGTTTTAACAAGCTCTGATTACCCTGGTCAAATGGGGGCAGAGTGGGAGAGAACATATCACAGGTACAGTTTTAACAAGCTCTGCTTACCCTGGTCAAATGGGGGCAGAGTGGGGGAGAACATATCACAAGTACAAGTTTTAACAAGCTCTGCTTACCCTGGTCAAATGGAGACAGAGTGGGGGAGAATATATCACAGGTACAGTTTTAACAAGATCTGCTTATCCTGGTCAAATGGGGACAAAGTGGGAGAGAACATATCGCAGGTACAGTTTTAACAAGATCTGCTTACCCTGGTCAAATGGGGACAGAGTGGGAGAAAACATATCACAGGTACAGTTTTAACAAGCTCTGCTTACCCTGGTCAAATGGGGACGATCAAAAACTTACTAATAATGTCCTTAGATATGAACTCTGTTTCGCTTCCTTTTCAAGCAAACAAAATTAAAATATACGTATTGGATAACAAATATTGTTCAAAATTATGGCCTCCAGCCCTTAAATAATGACAGAAATAATAGCTTATCTCCATTGCACACCTGATTGTGTGTTGTCACGTCTAGTTGTGGGTGTGTTGTCACATCTAGTAGTGGTGTGTGTTGTCACACCTAGTAGTGGTGTGTGTTATAACATCTAGTGTTGGGTGTGTTATCACATCTAGTTGTGGGTGTGTGGACACATCTAGTTGTGGGTGTGTTGTCGCATCTAGTAGTGGTGTGAGTTGTCACATCCAGTGGTGGGGGCGGTACTTACCGTCCTGAAGGTGTCTCCACACATGCACACGGTGACGATGGGCACTTGGTTGTCCCAACACGACATGGCGAGGTTACGAGCACATGGTGATCCCTGGTGCTCACAATGACGTCACAATATGTCACGAGGGGTGTGGGGGGGATTGTTCACGTGTCACAAGGGTTCACACACTCACGGATCACTGGTTCGAGCCACGGCGGCGTCTCCAACATCTCTAACACGGTCTGGTGATATTTTAGATTGGGGTATTCTGCGGGTACTTTCTAAACACAGGGTTGTCCCACCAGATAACGTACAAAGCAACACAAATTGCTTGACATAGAGCCCAAGTATAATCAATTTGAGTTATAATGCACCTGGAGCAAACCAAAATAATAAGTTATTGTATGTACAATTTGATGACCCCCATTCCCGGTAATTGAAATTATGAGGAAACGGCTGAACCAATTTTGACAAACGAACATTCATTTTTAAATTTAGAGGTGTAGGATATTGCCAGAAAGTGTAGCTTTCAACAAAAATCCTTTTTTTCTGATGAATTCTCGGCTTTTATACTGTGGCTCACCTGTACAATCATTCTTTGTTTACATCTCCATGGAAACCAGGATTTGTTTATGATTGTAGATCGGTATGTAAAATTTTTATCTTTGTTTAAAAAATAGTAACTCGTTTCTTACTTAAGTGGTCACTGCACCAAGTCGATAGAGGGATGAAAGAGGGGTCATTTTAAAGCTTTCATCGTGGCGTGACGGGGTAAAAATATACGTTTTGGTTAGTATTTAACCTCAAAAGCTCAAAATGTATGAAAAGTTGACATCCTCTGACGAATAAATCTTTAACTATAAACTCGAGTGAGACCTAATTACATGTGACCTTTCTCGATAAAAAGATTAGAACACATTTTATCGCGATAATGTGGCAGCCATCGGGTCATCGAACCACTAGTGTCACGCGTCAAATGCATACAAGAGTGAACCGGACAGAGATTTCACCATGCGCGTCACTGTTGCCATGGCAACCGGCCCTGCTGGTCCACAGCCGAGGAAACCTGACGTCACAGTAGTTTGTTGTTGGTAATAGAAATAGTGGGGGGGGGGGGG
>CABFVX010006230.1:0-19255 GCA_902151425.1 Timema shepardi
CTCAAATCACTACGTGGATTATGGATGGCCCCCAAGGCATATACCAGATACTAAGCTTTACGGGAGAGACGGGGTGAGCGGGGTTCACTACATTCCTTGTGCCAGGTTGAGTCATTGGTGATAACAGCACTTCCGAGTGAAACAACTCACTTTCAAATTGTTCGTTGTAAAGTGGTGGCGGTCCGAACATCACAGAACATTTACCAGCAATCCACCCCCTTCCCCTCAACTCCCTCATTTACACCCTTTCAATGAACACACTTTATCATAAAATTAAAACTAATCGACGGTGTTTCAAGAGTGTTTAAAACTAGACAATTTGCAAAAATTCACTTGAACAAAAAATGGACCATTGTCTTCTAAGTTTTATTTGTGTTTTGCAGAATGAGTAGACTAGTTTGGGGGCTTTGTGAAAGCCAGGTTTATTGACACTAGAAGGAAATTTTTGTTTGTTCTCTAATAAAACTATCTTTAAAGTGCCTGCTTAATAGTGATGTCATTACGGACTGTAGGTAGCGAGCCCCGTGTTGAATGGCATAAGCTCTCTTAACGAGCGCAACCATTTTAAGCTGGAGGTTGTGGGTCTAGTGTATACCTTGTCTGTGGCCTCGGTAAAGGTCATCTGAGGTTACGTCTCGCTCCCGAATGACCTTTACACTTTCCTCTGAAAGGGTTTGGCTCAAACTCCCGTTCGTTCAAACTCTATTATCTACATTTCTGCGTCTCTAGACGCTAATAGACCCCTTGAAGATAATTAATGTACTCACTAGATAGGATGTGTAAACCTCTTGAAGACATGTTCAATATACTCACGAGTGCAGATGGCACTGCTGGCCTCGTCCGAGCTGTCTCCGCAGTGGTTCACCTCGTCGCACACCAGGTCAGTGTCGATGCAGAACTCGCTGTTGCATCTGAAGTCCTCACACGCGTGCTCTGGAAACACGCCCACTAGAGGGAGATCACGGGCGAGATGTTAACTGGGAGCAGCCCCGTGCACAGGTGCAGTGTTCAACAATTAGCAAAGACATTGCGTTCAACAGTCAGCAAGACGGTGTGTTAGCAGTCAGCAAGACGTTCAACAGTTATCAAAACAATGCGTTCAACAGTCAGCAAGACGGTGTGTTAGCAGTCAGCAAGACGTTCAACATTTATTAAAACAATGCGTTCAATAGTAATCAAGAAGGTGCGTTCAATCGTCAGCAAGATGGTGCGTTAGCAGTCAGTAAGAAGGTGCGTTAGCAGTCAGCAAGAAGGTGCGTTAGCAGTCAACAAGACGTTCAACAGTTATCAAAACAATGCGTTCAATAGTAATCAAGAAGGTGCGTTCAACAATCAGAAATGAAATTGCGTTCAAAAATCAACAACACAGCGTGTTCAACAGTAAACAAGATGGTGCATTTAACAGTCAGCAGTACGTCGTGTTCAACAGTCAACAAGACGGTGTATTTAACAGTCATTAATACTGTGTGTTAACAGTCAGCAAGATAGCGCGTTCAACAGTCGTCAAAACAGTGCATTCAACAATCATAAATACAGTGCGTTCAACAGTCATCAATATAGTGCTTTCAGCATTCAGCAAAATAGTGCGTTTAACAGTCAGCAAAATGGTGCGTATTTCAGGAGGAAATATAGTATATTCAATAGTCAGCAAATTCAGAAAGTTTTACACTCATCAATAAAGTGCGTTCAGCAGTCAGCAGAAATAGTGCGTTTAAAAGTCAGCAATACAGTGTGTTTAACATTCAGAAGATAAAGTGCGTTCATAAAACACCAAGACAGTGCGTTCACGTGTCGGTAGAACACAGTAGTTCAACAATCAGCAGGGCACATTATGTTACATTCAGAAGGATACATTGTTAAACAATTAGCAAGACAACGCGTTCACCAGTAAGAATGACACGTTGAGTTCAACATTTATCAGGATTCAGTGCGTTCAGTCAGCAGAAACATGTGATGTATGTGCGCGAAGGGAAGGAATAAAATGTGATCACAATAGAAACGAGTAAAGTGTTTCAAACGTTCACAATCATGACAAATGAAAGATAACGAAATTACATTCAAGGCGAGATTGTGTTAAAGAAGAGGAAGAAAATAAATCATGAGAATGACAACTGAAATAAAGTATAAAGCTACAAATATAAATCTCAACCGTGGAAGAAAAACGTTTAAAAATCAAGCTGAGAAAAGTTTTGTTGAGCAGAGAAAGCTTTCAAACAAAGCAATTGGAGGGAGCGATAGTTTAAGAGACGTAATCAGGTCAAACAATAGAGGACAAGCAATCAGTAAAGGAGGAGGTTCGTTAATAAGCTGACAGTGATTTATAAGGAGGGAACACAGCGTTAAAACCAGGTGGGAATATCGTAATAATGGCAGAAGGGTTTTGTACGTTGATTATACGAAAGCGTATCTGTGTGTATTTTAGTACAGAGATGGAAAAACAACTGGAATAGTTTGTTTGGAGAAAGAAAGAAAGTACCATGGTAAATTTAAGAGGTGCTCTTGAAACTATTAGATGAATAGATCAAATTGAAGAATTTGAGCTTGTAACTAACTTATTCTGGGAAGATTAAACCACACAATCGATAACGATAAACACACTTTGAAGGAAAGGAGCATTTTCTGAATGAGAGTGTGCGTTATATACTAGAACAAATATATTAACCTCAAGAGTCACGTTTAGAAAAAATTGTGGGAAGAATAATGAACTTAAGGTGGTCCCATTCAATTGAAGTAACAAAAGGGGTACGTTTCGCTCTCATTAGGATGGAATAGATCAGAATTTATTATAATTCTCTATTATAGGAGAATGATCGGTCTCGGGGTTTCCAGTATCTTCTTAATACAAAATTCACTGCATTTTCCAGTTTCTTAAGTACGAATTTCCGTTTCTTCAAACACTTTAGAAAGTAGTATAGAGCAGGGGCTCTCAAACCTTTTGTATTCAAGCCTCACTTGGACATTAAAGTAATTGTTAGGCCTCACTTTCTTGGGAAAAAAAGGCTTTTAGGTTGAATTTTAAAAAAAAATGCAATATTTCATTGATTAATATATATATTCTGACTAGTTTAATTAGTGCCAAGCGTTGTCTGGGGGAAATGTTTTTAGTTTGATGATTGTACGTGGAAAGTAACACTAAAGTTATTGCCATTAAGATGGGATTGAAGTTAATGCGACAAAACACCAGTGTTTTGGCAGTTTTTTTTATGGCAAAACTTTTTTTTGTTAAAATAAATTAAATATCACTCGAGTACAAACATAGAATTTAATTTTATTCGCATGGTGATAGCAACAGTTCTTAAATATCTGTCAAGGGTGTTCTAAAATTTAATGACAACTTTTTCTCTTAATTTAAAAAGTTTCTCATCTAACACTAAAATGCTCATGACAGATATTCAGGAACTGTTGATATCAGTATGTGAAGAAACTTAGAGACTATGTTTGTACTGAAGCAATATTTTATTTATTTGGCAAATAAATAAAATAAATAAATGTTTTGCCATAAAAAAAACCTCAAAACACTGGCCTTTTATCGCGTCCCTTTCCATCCTAACTTAAGCCCTGCGTTGCCCGTGACTTTTTTGCTTCTAGCCCAGTTTTGAATTAATTTAAACAAAACTCTATTTAAAAAATTAAGATTTCAGCTTCGAGGTGCACATGGAGTACTGACTTTTAAAATTTCAGACCTCTGTTTGAGGTAGATATCACGCAATACTCATGACAGACAAGCTCTTTGGTTAAGACCCAGCACCTCACTAGGAGTCCCCTCGATCCTCACAGTTTGATAAAACCTGGTTTAGATCAGGGCTGTCCAACTTTAGGTAATACAAGGTCCACATTAAAAAAAACTATCAATCCGAGGGCCACATCCAGAATTATTTTAATACCGTGCAGACCCGACCATTAAGTTTAGCGAGCACTTCTAAAATTTCGGACTAAAGAAATGTCATGTTTCTTATAGAAGTTCTTATTGAAACATTAGACAAGATACAATTGTTTATATAACCCGCCTCGGTGGCGTAGTTGGCTAACGCTCTAGTCATGTTGAGCTAGACTACCGAGGACGGGGAGATCGAGGTTCGAAACTAGGTCGGGTGAACAGGGTTTCCTAAATTGTTTTCCACTCTCCTTCCACGCAAATGCGGTTACACTTACTCTAAATTCAATCTTTCCAATTCCTAATCTATTAGTGTAATTAGTACTTAAGCGTATAAACTTAACAGGTAGTAAGACACGGTGCTAATAAAACTGCTTATAGATTTATATTTATTATTTCATTTTATGGTGAGCTCTACATTCGTTCATTTTCATTTACTAAAATAGCTATATCAATATCGATGTTTGCAGTTGCCAATCACAGTAAATGTGAAATGTGAAATTTATTTATCAGCCTATGAAAATATGAATTTGGATTTTATGAATTTCGTTGCTGAAAATGTGCTTTCGCAAATATATGTGCTTCCAAGTATTGAGCACATCTTAAGTCAAAAGTCCCTTAATTTCGGATAGCGCTCTCTTGGTAATAATTTAAAAACATTTCCCCCCCCCCTTTTTTTTACTCTGCCGGTATAAAAAGGGTCTGGTTGCAAATCGCACAATCGAATCTCTGTTGAAAGTTAGATATTACCTTTTCAATGCTGAGCATGGCCATTGAAACGAGACATCTAGCGTTGACGCGATGAAATTCACTTTATTTCGCGCCTTGAAAGTTAGGTTTGCGCTAAAGACTTGCGACGAGAGTTTTCTTCTTTCGTGGATGAAAATAAAAAGACTTAGAATAAGTTATTTGTAAGTTTCCCAAAAATTATTTGTTAACTGTAAAAATAAAAACGCATTCTTATTTATCATGAAAAACTATTCACAGATTCCCATGTTGAATTCAACAGATACAGTGTTATTGATAATATGTAAAATAGTAAGCCGATACCAATTTTTAGCCAATCTGCTAAATTAATTTTTAAATATTCAAATTAATAAAAAAAATCATTATTAAACTACCCTGAACTAAATTTCCCCCCAAAATCATGTATACGGCTTTATTTATCATATTCGTGTAAAGCACGCATCAGCTATTAGATACATTTTAAGCAAAATCATTAAAACCATTTTCTAAACAATTTGAATTTTCAAAAATCACTAATCAGCAAAGGACCTTATAACGAATTTTTACCGGAAATCAAGTATACATGATTATTTGTCATGTCAAACACTCCATAGAAACCCACTTGGAGCCAAATTGTTGGGACCATTTTAAAATAATTTTCAATTTTTGAAAAATTAGTCATCATTAAACTACCAATAAATGAGTTTTTACTCAAAAACAAGTAAACAATGTTATTTGTTATTACAATCACTATCAAGATATCCATTTGGAACCAAATCGTTTGAGCCATTTGTAAAATATTTCAAGTTTTTGAAAAATCTGTCATCATTAAACTATATTTAACCAATTTTTGATCAACAATTAATTTATTATATTGTGCTATTTGTCTGTCAAAAAAATCCTAGATATACATCTAAACAAAATCATTAGAACTTTTTTTTGAGAATTTTGGAATTCAAAATAATTACTCATAAGTAAAATACCTTTAAATGAAGGGCTAAGTTGGAAAAAAAAGTTTGTGATATATCTCTATAAAATCTAAATATCGAGTTAGAATAAAATCCATAAAACCATTTAGGATCCGTGGCCATAGATAGACAGACATATAGACAGACAGACAGTCATGGGGACGGACGGAATGGTAAAATACAATTTTTTGGGTTCGTGTTTACATAAAATATAAAAATTGGTCATAATATCGAGATAGGTTTTTGCACAATTATAATTATTTTTTTAATATGAGAAAGTAAAATAAGTTATAATGATCAAACCGATTTAAATTTAGATTTCTCTTGTATTACAATGTTTGGGTGGCAGTGTTATTAGGAAAGTGAAAAGTTTTATTTCTCCCTCCAAAAATTGAAAATATAGACAAAAAATTTGCTAGAGAAAGGGAAATATTAGGGTGATTGACGACTCAATTAATAGTAAGATATTTGTGTAAAATTATTTTAATACGTTGACATTTTAAAAGCCACTGGTCGTCCATCAATCTTCAAGGGGTATAAGAGATGGTTAGTATCAGCTCCACGCTAATGTGGGTGCGTTTCTTCTCGATATTCTCCTCATCTCGGTCCCTTAGGGTTGTGGAACGTGGTCTCTTACCTTACATAATGAAAATAAGTTTAGAGTGTTCTAAAACAAGGTGCTTAGGAAGATATTTTGTCCAAAAAGGAATGAAGCTATTGGGGAATGTAGGAGGTTACGTAGTGATGAGTTATATACCCTATACTCACCACAAGACATTGTTAGGATAATCAAGTTTCGTAAATTACGGTGGACAGGACATGCAGCGTGAATGGAAGAATCTAGAACTATGTTCATAGCATTGACTGTTAAACCCACCGGGAAAATACAAAATTTTGAAGACCTAAACACATTTGGGAGGATAACATTAGAATAGACCTGATAGAAATAGGGTGTAATGAGGTGGACTGATAGAACTATCTCAAGATAGGGATAGGTGCATCAATGAACTTTCGAGTTCTTAATGCCATAGAGTAAGTTATAAAAAAGTGTGAAAAGGCTTAGCATTTTTAATGATTCACTGAAAATGTCACTGTTCTGAAATCAAAGTAAATGGTTGGGATTGAATAAAACTTTTTTTTTAAATTGTTCTATTATAGTAAAGGATTACTTCATTAGTTTTAAAGCTTCAGAAGGTTTAAAAGACTTCCATAAGAAATACCGCAATGTGAACATACTTCAACTTCAAGTAGACGGCGCCCTTAAAGAACCTTTGTTTTAAATTATGAACTAAAGAAAGCCCAAGATAAAATCGACTTCTCCAAGAGTCCCCTGTGAAAACTACAGTTCCCTCTCTTTGCTATGTTTCAAAGAAGCTAACCAAAGTAATAAAATATGTACGAGGTGTAAAGTTAAAAGAAAACGGTAACGAGTTTGTCGGCCGACGGATCGGTTGGGACGCAACGAACATTTCGCCGGTTGTTTCTTTGCTTGCTCTTTTGTCTCTTTCTCTCTAAATTATATATCTAGCTCCTGTATTTTTCTCTCTTTCTCTGTCCAAGTGTCGAGCATTACACACCGGTTGTATTTTTATGTCTCTCTTTTTATGTTTTCTATATCTATTTCTGTGTTTCTATTTGTCTCTTTCTGTCTCTCTCTCTATATATTTTTCGCTATCTCTTTCTGCCTCTCTCTAGCTCTTTATTTATATCTATATTTCTTTCTGACCCTCTCTAATATCTCTTTATGTCTCTATCTATTTCTGTCTGTCTATTTCTGCCACTTTCTATCAATATATATTTATCACTATCTCTTTCTCTATCTCTTTTGTCTTTGTATCTATATTATTCTCTACCTATTTATATATTTATCCATCTATTTATGTCTCCATATATTTTTGTCTCTCTATCTCTTTCTGTCTATCTCTAGCTCTGTCTGCCTGTTTCTATTTTTGTCTCTTCCTATCTCTCTTTATTTCTGTGTCTATCTCTTTTTGTTTCCCTTTATCTCTTTCTGTCCATCTCTAACTCTTTCAGCTTGTCTCTATTTATTTTTGTCTCTCTATTTTGTCTTTCTATATAATTTTTTATCTCTCTCTCCTGTCTATCTATCTCTGTCTCGCTCTATCACTTTCTCTCTATCTATTTCCGTCTCTCGCTATCTATGTCTGTTTCTTTATCTCTCTCTATCTCTGCCCAAATGAAGATAATGTTTCCTGTTTTTCCCCTCTACCTATCTTTGTCTGTGTCTAGGTGTCTGTGTTGACTTGAAACTAAGGATGGTGGTGTGTACTTGGAGGGGTTTGGAGTGGGAGGGTATTGTCTGAAAGAGGAGGTATTTGCCCCGGGGAACTAAATGGCCTCGGAGACGAGTATCCCCCCCACCCCCTTCTTTTACCACCATTTCCGTGGGAGGTTGAGATAAACACTTGAGGTCTGTTGTGGGCATTGGGACATTGAATGGACCCGGAGACTTTGAATGCACGCAATTAACACTTAGCAGTTACTACCCTCACAGCTACAGTAGCAGCCTCTGGAAACCGTTTGGGTGGGACGGGAAGGAGGGAGGGTGTGTGGGGGATTGACATGATGACAATAAGGGAAGATAACTAGTTGATTACCCACTTCGGTGGCCACATGGTCTAAGGCATCATTCTCACAAATAGACTAGACTGACGATGACGAGGTGATCGGGATTCGAATCCTGGTAGGATGTAATGAGTCCCCCCCCCCTAAATAGTTTTCCATTCTTCTTACACACAAACGAAGGTACACTTCCTCTAAATCCAGCCTTATTAATTACTAACACATCAGCTTAATTAGTTCATAGGTGTATAACCTAAACAGGTAGTATGACGTGGTGCTACAGAAACAAACTGGCTGTTTTAGATGAACCGTCAGAACACCTGACTAGAACGGGAAGCTAGTGCTAAGACTTCATTTTATTACTAACCATACGGGATATAATTCATACTAATGGGGTAGGAATGATATAAAGAAAGAATTTCAGAAAAAAATTACTCACAATTTCACTAGGGAGAAAGAACATAAAACCATTTGAAAAAGATAAAAACACTCTCGATACGTTCGCTTAGGATTCGAAACCCATGACCTTCCCGTCGCCAGCAAACCAAATCAGACGCGGTTGACACCTTAGCCTGCGTGGCCACCGTTGCATGTGGATTGATCTTGATTGAATTGGAGGTACTCCCCCTTCTCATTTCCTATCTCCCGGTGAGTTTTACTTCCACCCTACTGTCGAAAACTGACAGGGGGTTAATCCAAAGGACCAAGGTTCTAGTCTCTATTCGAGAACATTTAAAAACATATATTTCATCTTGTCAGAAGGTGTGCAAATTAACTGTGATAAATTATGTAATTGACGTGAAAAATTCAAACCACGTCCTTCCTTACCCCCCTAATTTTTTGGTAGATAAAATATTCTGGACGAACAAATATTGCCAGTCACTCCCTCCGGCGCGTACACTTAACGAGCGTCGTGCGCAACTTTTGAGTGAGGTTCTTGATCACTTTTAAAGTTTCTAACGAATCCTGAGATCCAATTAAAGCGGGTGGGAAGGGTCGACCAACAAAAAAAGAACGGTAAAGGGGAAGAGACAGAATTAAAGGGAGAAATAGATCTTTAAAACGTTTAATTTCTTTTTAAAACACGGAAGTAAGTACATTTAATTTGATGACAAACGGAATTAATTATTGATTTCAAAGTTTATATTTTGGGAAAAGGTATACATTAATTTGGTAAATTTGAGAGTATGGGATTCGGTGTTACCGCGTGTAAACAAAATTAAAGAAACCGTAGAACAAAATTCCCTTTATAAACAATTATTAATATAGAGTTTGTTGGGCAGTAATAAATTTTCACTCAAGAGCTCAACTACCCCTTATATATATCTATAATATTATTTTATGGATGGTTTGCTATATACGAAGACTCCAAATGAAAACAAAATGAGGGGGTGGTGAAGGAAAATTAGAACAAAATGATATTATCGCTAGTAATTATTAAAAGTAAACATAAAAGCCGTAAATTAACAACCAACATTTTTAAGACCTAATAGATAATGAAAACCCTCTCTAAATATGTTTCAGAGTTAACGTAATTTGAATAAGGCTTTGTCTTGGATAGAGAGCACAATATTGTCCCAACAACAAAAAATTAAAAGTTTAAAAGGGTCCTACAGTAGTAAATGCCCATAACAAATATTCAATAATATTGTTAAGATTACTGTGTATAAATTATTGAATTAAATGTTTTTACTGGAGATATTTTGTATTTATTTCGGCCAATTTTTACTTTCTCTCGACATCTCGGAAAGAAAGTATTGTGATCGTCAAAATAGTCAAACTCAAAATTGTGATAAGTATTGATGTTTTATTACGCCCTGAAAAAAAAGAGGTGTTTTCGCAATGTTGTCTCTCTGTCTGTCTGTGTCTTGGGCTAGAGCCAAAATTATTTTACCGATTGGGCAAAAACTTGATATCTAGTGTTGTCATAAGGTTACCTCAAGGATTTTTTTGGAATTGGAGTTCTAACCCTAAATTTAAGGGTAGTTTATTGAAAGACAAAACGAGAAAAATTTGATTTTCTCGAAATTAGCACATATTAGTTTTTATTAAATTTTATATCCACACACTGTTTATCATTATAAAGAGAATGGTAACTTTTATTTCTCATGAAAATGATTTTGAGGGTAATTTACATGGGGGAAATTTTACGATTTTCATCAAATCCCCGTAACTATTGATTGAGATACAAAATAGCTTATAATTGTAAGGTTGTAATACTATCAGAGATACAAATCTTTTATTTGAAATATATTTTTATAAAACCAATAATTTTTGAACTATAAGCAAATATAAAATACTTTTTAATTCAGTTCTTTGAAAATGAATTTGATTCTTAGGCTCTTTGGGAGACCAAGATGTTTTTCTTTTCTCAATTTTTCCGTAACAGTGTTCCTAGTTTCTAATGCCATAGAGTGAGTAACAGTGTATGTTATTTCATTTATGATTTTTGATGTAATGTTTATACAAAAATGTATGCTCCTATTATTTCGTTTCACAAATCTTAAGAATTTTTAGTAAATGTATATTTTAAGATAAAATTGGGAAGAAAGTCTGTGCGGTGCATCGTACTTTTTTTTCCTATAAAATAAAAAATACCACCTTTTTCACCTTGTCCCTTTGCATCCCACCTTAATAAGACCCAACATTCAATGTAACTGCAAAGAGTCAAAAGTCTGGTCTCTCGTGTCAAAGCCATATGCGACCATACATCCTGATTGAAACAAGGGAAGGAGGTAGGTAGAGAAGAAAGAGGAGGAATCATTCCAGGAGCTGAATTGCCCTGGACGTCAGGATATTGAACGAGCTCTCTCTCGAGAGAGAGACGGCCATCAGACCTGCGGAGTCGA
This sequence comes from Timema shepardi, assembly GCA_902151425.1. NCBI lineage: Eukaryota > Metazoa > Arthropoda > Insecta > Phasmatodea > Timematidae > Timema > Timema shepardi. The sequence continues at coordinate 11,001 of CABFVX010006230.1, forward strand.
CTTGTCTCCCCGGACATTGGCAAGTCGCGTTGCATTGTGGGAGGAAAACAAGATGGCTCGAGATTGATGAGGGGAGAGGTGGACACGGTGATTCATGCGACTTTCCATGCCGACCAATCGGAAGAAGAATAAGGTGGACGAGGTGGAGATACTATTAATCATGAGTGACCTCCTTTTGGCAAAGTATTTGGTAGGGGGCCACGAAACTGTCTGCATGCGACTAAGAGGACGTGAGAAAAAAATATCGATATTTTACTTCCGATATAAATGCATTACTCGATACTTTAGTTTTGAAACTTTTATTTGAACTACTATAGTCCAATTTTCATAAGAAAGGCCTGTTAGAAAATACAGATTTTTTTTCTACCAAAATTGATAATTTTTACTATTTTATTAATATATTATTTTATAGTCTTTGATAATATCTATCAAAAACGATAGCTACAGATCACATGGCTTGGCGTATGAATACGTGAAGGTAGGTATAGTAATCTTTATAATATACACAACCTGATAGCATGATTAAATGTTCCCATCATTTGGTTTAGAAATGAGATAGACACTTAACTTGTCTCTATATTTGAATCTTCTAATTACATTAATATTATTTTTAATTGATTTAATATACGATATAGGAAAAATACTCTTATAGTGCAAGAGTTTTATTTCTTGCTATCAGCTTAATAACAAAATTATAAATAAATAGATAGAAAAAGATCAATGTCATACTTTAAAATGAGTAACGTACCGAACTCTTCTTTCTATACCTCCTCCCTTCACGTGACGTCATCCCATACACAAACTATGGCCTTGACAGAATGGGAACATGGAAATTGTGTTGATAATCTGACCTCATGAGATTTTATGATTTGAATATCGAAGTAACCCGAAGGGAGATACATATATAGTCAATTTTAGTTAACTTTGACCTTTTCCGGACAGGTTAGGTTACCACTATAATATGTTATGTTTCTTCTCCACCATGCATATTATGTTCCCTCAACTTGACAAGTGATATCAAGGGAGATCTTTTGTCGACATGACAAATCATATTTACGAGGGGGATCGGAAAGGAAATATTTTTAAATTGTATTCCAACTGTTATTTAATATCAAAGCTACTGTTGACCAAACATATTAGTAGTGAGTAGTTTCTTCTAAATTCTCGTCTACATACTCCATAAGCTTGGCATTCTTATAGTCCTAAAGTTTGTATGAATTTTAATTCTGTGCACACTCTCTCTGTATCCTTAATTATGTGATAATGTGTCCACCAATGGGTGAATATAATACTTTGTCTAATCAGATTTGTTGAAATAATACCATTTCCAAAAACACAATAAACATTTTCAAATAAATATATTTATCTAGTGTTTTTAGTTAATATAATGATACCCTCAAATTAAGATGAGAGTGTAGAGGACGCAATAAAAGATCAATGTTTTTGCAGTTTTTATGGCAACACTTTTGTTGTTGACATAATAAATCAAATATTGGTCCAATAAAAACGCAGAGTTTTATTTTCTTCACATGATGATATTAACAGTTCTTGCATATCTTTCACGAGCACATTAACATTAGATGAAAAACTTTTTAAATTAAGAGAAAAAGTTATCATTAAATTCTAGAATACCCTTGACAGATATTCAAGAAATGTTGATGTCACCATGTGAAGAAAATTAAACTCTCGGTTTCTATTGGAGAATTATTTGATTTCTTTTAGTCAAACGATGTTTTGATTTAATTACTGAAAAAACAATTACATTTTCTCGAGTCTCCTAAACTCCCATCTTAATATGTTCAAGTTTTCTATAAATTACTACTAAAAGATGGATTAGTAAAAATACGACACCTTTATAAAATACTGACCGTTTAGTTAACTATCTGCGCATAACATGAACCGGTAGGAACCGGTAGTAAGACGCGGTGCTAAAAAAAAACTAATCATCATTGATGCGTCAATTTGATTCGCAAATGGAAATTAATTTATTTTTCTAGCAGTGATTTGTTTTCTGCAGCCGTCCGTTACTACAGTTATAAGAAAGTTAAAGTTGATACAATTTCTACGGAGTGGTACGGACTTTGTGCAGGGGGCAGTCTGTTACTGCGAAGTTAATTTCTTTTTACGAACTACAGATCTTACCGAGTATGTAGGTAGACAGGGCTTAGTCTAGGACTGTCAAGGTTACAGTTGTTTTGGACCTAAAGTACAGATCTACAGCATAAAAACAAATAGAGGTTCGCAACCACGTGTGAAACTACCCGCATTCCACTCACTCCTTGAACATCCCTTAGCACCTCGGGGACCATTCCCTTCTCCCCTAAGTGGTGTTCGGGGGATTCTCGGTCGATGAGGTGTCCGCTCTAGACTGCGCAGGGGCAACCCAAGTAGTTAAAATGTCGAGGGTGGAGGGGGGGTGCAAGAATCTTAAGATAAATCGAGAAGAAGGAAGGAAAAACATCGTTAAAAAAACTGTCTTCGATTTTTTTAAGTCGGGTTGCTAAAACATGGAGGATGTGATTGTTATCACACAAGATTAAGTATTCCATGACTTAAATACGTCAGTGGGCTATATTCAATATTTAATTATATAAAAAAATAGGATGGATTTTTAAAAAATCACTTTACATACAAAGAGTCCAGAGGAAGAGCCTGCTAAGTCCAAAATCTTCGATTTTCTGATTTTAATGCCATCTAATAGTTCAACCGCTATATTTCACGAATGTTTAATCAAATCGGGGAAAAACACGAGGAGTCAAGATATATTTACACTATTAAAATAAAAGTATAGGGGGAAAAGCTGATAAGTCCATACAAAACAGGGGAATAACCTGACAAGTTCAGGCAATCTTACAACTTTTCATAGTTAATATGCTGCCACTTACAAACAGTCAAGTACCTAACGGCTTTTCATCAAAGAATGTTTATTGAAATATGAGAGTAAAGTACAATATGATATCGCTACTGACCACCGCCATCTGTGGGCCACCTTATCGCCAACCGATAAGAAACGGCGGGAGGTTCGAAGTTTTTTTTGGGGGGCTAAACGTCAAATTGAAGGTGCGTACATGGGGATAATGAATGACCTACATTTGCAAAATGGATTTGATAATTTGTACGTATGTCATAAGTGGACTTTAAATGCTTAGTTACACTTCAATAGACTCATTTATGTGGTAAAGTGGAAAGGAAAAATGTTGCGACTCCGGGATAAAATTTTGCTACAGCTATACGCTTTATGGGAGCCTTGTGTATAGCCACAAAACACGTGCGTTGCCAAGGCTAAGAGACTGACTCGACTCTATAGGGGACATGCGCAGAACCTCCTAAATCAGTCAACATGTTTGGTTGGTCGTTTATTATCTCCAACAAATGATCCAACACAACCCAACACAACTTGTTGGCTCTGACCGGCTCACCCAACACCAAGAAGTTGGGAATGCGTTTATATTGTAACACAACTTGTTGGGATCGTGTTGGCCAAAATGTTGTGTTACAATATAAACGAGGTTTAGTTACAGTGGCGGCTCTTGTTATCCAGTGTGTTCAGCTGTCACCGTATGGTAAGAAAACCTCTAGTCTACACCAACCACTGATATTTGTATCACAACTACTTTTGTTATGAGTGACGGTGACCAACAATTAAAAATATCCCTGTCAGTGATTTCTTTCCCATCCCTAATAACCTGTTTGCTTAGCACAATTTTGGGAAATGTTGTGTCAGGGTTATGCCAGCGTCTATATAGACTGTGATTTTCTTTATTTAATGTTAGTGTAGAACCTTTTTTTTAGTGCATTTTATTCTGATCAATAATAATGGATCTACAAGAGAGTGATTAGAGTGGTGACAAAGGACATAGTAGTTCAAAGCAGAAGCTGATAAAGAATAAAAGAAAATTTGGTCGTATTAGAGACGCCAGCAAACGCTTGAGATTGCAATCACACGAAACAGGAGAAACATGTGTTGAAAAAAAGCATTTTGATGTTTTAAATGACGAAAGTAAGAAACGTATCATCAAGCACATGAATGAATTTCTAAGCCATGGTGAGATTGATCTGTATCTTAGTGGGCTAATCACAGTGGTCCTAGTGCTGCGGAAACGACCGAGGAAAGAAGAAGAAGAGGCCAATTTTCGTGAGACTTCCTCACTCGACTAGTTACCCTCTCCTCAACCCTCATCTGAATAAAACAAAAAAAAACTAATATGTTCAAAGAAATGATTTATTTTATTCATTATGTAGTCATAAGAAAAACATAGGAAAAATTTGATAAGCCCTACACAAATCAGGTTTTTATCATTTATAGACTGTGCTAGTTGTAAAAAATCAAGTATGAAAAAGTGTTTTTTGGAGTAATGCATTCAAACCAGTGAGTAATGTGTCATAATATTACAAATACACAATATGAAAGTTATAATTATAGAAACTCAAGGAAAGATATGTCTGCACGAGTATTGAAACTTTCAAAAGCGTCTCTTCTAAATTTCATACATGTGACATCAGGTTTTTCCCCTGGACTCTTCAACAGTATAAGATAGTTTCAGTATGTGTTGACAGTAATTAAAAGCAGTTTTACATTTTTAATAAATTTAAATGTCAAAATTAAGCTTAGCTACTGAAGAGAGTAAATAATTACTCCCACATGTTTTATCTACTAAAACGATTCAGCTGTAGTTAGAATAGAATATTTTTATTATTTATATGGTATTTTATTGGCTAGTTTTTGATCAAATTTATTCTAAAAAATAAACTTATCCCATATAGTGAACATAGCTAATTTATTACAAAATTTTTGGATGAGATATTTAAGAGATTATGTTTTATCAAACGTAGATTAAAGAGAGTCTAAAACTATTTAATTCGGATAATAATATAACAACCGTGTAAGAGAATAGGTTTTTATGGTTTCTTAAATATAAAGCAATGAAAAATGGTAATTTAATTAAAAATAATATTTATTTGTGTGTTTGTATACTGAATTTGATACAAACTGCAATTTGTATTAAAAATTCAAGCGACCATTTTTATCTTTTTATCCTCACGATGTAGATGTACGAGCTAAATAAATTATAATCACGCTTTAGTTACTCCCTCAAAACAAAATGTGTTAAATGGACACGTCTAATTGAAATGGGTATAGTTCAATAATAAATCATGTCTATAGCTTTTTTTTTTTATCACCAGAGAGATCGTCGTCGTTGTCATATTACAAAATTGACCAAATTCATCCCATCCCAAGAAAATAAATTTCCACCCTAACTCTTACATATCATTCACAATTGCACTATAAACTAATTCCATACTTTATAGGGAAATTTCTAATAAATAAATGTATTATTTTAAATCTCAACTGATTGGTATATTTTCACAATCATAGAACGAGGATTATATCTTCGACAGCAACATGTAACTCACAGGAAAACACCAGCTTAAGGTGGGGTGGAAGGGATTGCAATTCAAAGTAATTATTTTTGCAGTTTTTATATAAAAAGGAAATGGTTCAAAATAAATAAAACATTGCTCCAGTAATTATGTTTAGTTAAAGTTTCCATACGCAATATTCTCAAAAGTTTATGAATATTTGTCATGGGTTTAGTTTAATTTGAATAAACATTTTTTAAAAGAAGAAATCAAGACATGTTCAAATTTTGCGATGCTTATGACAAATACTCAAAAAGTGATAACAATAATATGTGTATAAAATTAAACAAAGTGTATTTACGGAAGAAAATATGTTATTTATTTTGGTAAATATGTATACAAAAACTGTTAAAATACGGTCATTAGCTCGCGTTCTCTTACATCCCACCTCAACAATCCAAATATTTTCCAGGCACTCCAGTGATTTAGATGCGGAGAAAAGTAAACACCTGAACGGTATGTAGCATCCCTTCATCGTTTAGCCGGTCGGAGCACGAGAAAAGGATTTTAACTCAAATCATCTAATCGTTATCTTAAAAGGAGCCTGTATCTCCGTCCTCCCGAACTTACTCTTGTCTTTGAAGGCAGTGATGACGAGTTTGAAGCCGTTGGACTCTGTGCCCCATCCGTCAGTGACGTATTTGAGGGTGACAAAGTTGGTCCGCGTATAGATGCTTCCCACAGACTGGCGCGTGTTGCGGCATGACAAGTCCGACTGTAACAAAGGGAGGTAGACATTTCAAAAACCAAACCAATTACACAACTTTCAAGACACAAGATGAAGTCATTTTACCACCTTCACCCTCCTAAACCTCTAGTTTGAAAGATAAACATATTATACGATATCAAACGCCTGAAAATATTTTTTTTTTTATTCTGATTTGAATCAAAATTCTGAACCTTTATATTTCGAAGATTCGAATCGGTTTAAAAAATGTAAATCCAAAGAGGTATCGGATTCGGATTAGACAAAATTTGATTTGAAAATTGAATTTCAAAGTCAAGCTTATGATTAACATAACTTTTCATAGAAGCTAACATCGATACGTAATTAAAATCAGATCAGTAATTTCACGAAAATATGTCATGTGTCATAAGTCATGTGGCTAAAGTTTAGTTTTATTTTAATTTGAAAAAGGGAGACCTGGTGGTCTAGGGGTAAGGTGTCAGACTTCTATGCTGGCGGCCGGGGTTCAATCCTCGTCCCGGCAAAGATTTATCTGATTACCATACCCTTCCTTCACCTCTGACAAGACATCTTGTGAATGTGGGGAATGCCAGGCCTCCACCGTGGTTCGGATTCCACGTTAAACTGTAGGTCCTCCATTTCATCTCACAATCACCCTACCATTACACATTAGCGTAAGTGCGTATAACCCGAATGGGTAGTAAGACGCGGTGATAATAATAATTTGAAAAACAAAAGGTTAAATAAAAGTTACGGTCATATATTTCAATAAATCTTTTGTGAACTTAAAGTCGAGCTCCAATTTTGACAGCTGTGTAGTTTCCGGCGCTTATTCTTTCATCTGATATAAATAATTGTGTCACCTTGTCCTAACTTTATATCATATAGTCATATGTTTTGGGATTGTGAAATAGTTACTATTTCTATTATCAAATAACAACATTATGCTGGGCTTCTTTAAACAAAAATATCTCATCACAATATAAATATAATGTAATTAATAGCCCTCAATTATAAAATATAACAAATAATCTATACAAAATAACGTATTGAACATTATAATTTAAAAAAAATTCTAAATATAAGTGCATATGCGTCTCTTTACCCACTTCATTAAATTTTCCATGAAAATACCAAACTTTTCAAATGAAACACCTAAAATTATTTATTTAAGATACATTTATGTGGGTGATAAAATATCACTACCTTTTTAAAGCTAGCTATGTAATTTTCTTTGTCGGTTGTTGTTTATTTTCCGGTCCGGTGATCACTTGGTACGTTGTCTTGGGGTACCACAAAAACCACCATATTGGTACGTCTGTAAGACGCCATATTGGTTCCTGTCACTGATATGGCTCTAAAGTGGCGTTTCTCACAGTGTGGTTCATGGTGGCCAATCCAGTGGCCCAAAATATCTCAGGAAGTTTAATAATAACAGTAATAATAATATTGAACTAAATAATATTGATACCCATTCCTACGGTCACAAGGTCTAAGGCCCTACTCTCGCAATAGAGTAGATTGCCAATGATGGGGATATCGTGTTTCGATCCCGGTAGGGTGTATTATGGGTGGTTTTCTCAGATTGTTTCTCACGCTCTCTCCACTCAAAGGCGGGTACACTTCCTCTAAATTCAATCTTACTAATCCCTAGCCCATTAGCATAATTGGTACATAAGAGGATAACCCAAATGGATAGTAAGACGCAGTGCTAAAAAAAAGAGATACCATGAAATATAAAAGTTTGAGATGCAAAAGATTAAACATGAATTTATCAATACTACGCTCTATTTTGTTCCTCAGTAGACACAAGTCACATAGAAAAGGAAGCCTGTAGCAACCTTAAGTCAACACATCTGAACATTGTACCACTGTAAAGCCACATGGCTGACTCACTCACTGACATTAATGTTTACCCACTTTCAAATGAGCTAGAAACTTGAAATTTGGCAAACTTATAGCTTCTACCCTGTAACCGATAGGAAAATTACAAAAAGTTAAAAAAATATATTTTTAATCCCCCAAAAAATCAAAATGGCAAAGAAACTTTAAAGTCGGTGCGGACCTTTCTTTGGAGGTCTCTTGTGGCTAAACAGTAAGACCTATCAAAAAACGGCTCTGGAATTACATCAGTTTACATCCACTT
>CABFVX010006230.1:19826-42106 GCA_902151425.1 Timema shepardi
GGGGGGGGGGGGGGGGGGGTTGTTAAGAAGTACTAGGGTAGTAGATGGAAGACTCCCTGATGAGTGTTAAGATAATAAAGGTAGGGCGAGAAGATGGGGAATAAGATGTCCAATTTCTAGAAATGCTGATGACAAGTGGAACAGAACCCGTTGGATGTAGCAGAAGTTTAAATAGTCTCGAATGAAAACTTTAGTGTGTTATGCATGAGCGTAGAGTGGAAATGGGAAAGTCACATTTAAGTGTTTTTATATTTGGACCGCATCTCACCACCTGTCCGGGCTATCCGAATTTAATTACACTATTGGGGTGATAACTCTTTAGTTAGGAGGATATTTACCTTCATTTGTGGGTGGGTAGAGTGGGAAACCATTTACGGAAAATTCCTCCCCAGTAGTTAATTTGTTCTTAACAACGCGTCTTACTACCCGTCCGGGATTTTAACCTTAAACTTCCCGTTACTGGCAAACAAGACCAGACTCACTAGTCTGGGAGATTCAGTGAAAATCAAATGGTATATATCCTCCCTTTAGTACACACAGCTAGTACCATTTATTAAGGGAGTAATATGCTTCAGTGGACGAATGGTCTCTCTAAAGCGTCAGTCTTATGTTGGACTGGCCTGCTGATGGCAGGGAGATCAGGGTTCAAATCCCGGTCTGGCCTACTAAGGGTGATTTTTCATGAATGATCTCCCACTTTCCTTTCATGCAAATTTGGGTAAATTACCTCTAAAATGCTTCCTCCCTCCCTAACCCTTTAGAGTAATTATCATATATGCGTATAGCCTGAACGTTATTAGGACGCGGTAATAACTAAAAATAAGGGACTGCAGTAGATGAACTCAACTTTTACTTTTATTATTACTATAAATTATTTAGAAATGGATTTTAAAGACTGACAACGCACATTTGTACAAAATAATATTGTGTATAATATGACGTAGAAATAGCACATTCCAGTATTTAAAATAAGAGTATATTACCGAGACCAAATGATTAGTAAATTAGATTATAGATATTTTCTTTAAAATAAACCATTTTATCTACATTTAATATCCGTTTACATATAAGTAACGCTATTACTAACAATTATACGTAATCATATTTCAATTTATATTATGGAAAGGTATTTCAAGAAAGTATTGAAAGTGAGAGGTTGACTCTGAAACTTTAAGTCAAATCTAATCTTCCTAGGTCAAAGTCAGGATGGCTAACCCCTGCAGTGACCTTTTCAATATCAGTGGGTCTTTTAGACGAAAAGAGTAATTGCATAAATGCATTTTAATAACTGAACCACATTATTTTTCCACAATTAATGTGTGTAATATTTCTGTATGGAGACAAAAATGTATTAACTCCCGGAGTCCTATAAGATGGTATAGAGGTGAACGCATACGTTTGCAATTTTTAAAAATAATAAAACACCTTTTGTTCAGTATACATGAAATCTTTCTACAGTGAATACGTTTAAATTAATCCTCTACATATAACAATTTTAAAATTCCTGGAAATTTCAGTAGGCATCGCAGAATTTTACCAGAACTTTTTCCTCAAATATTTCTAGACAAATCCTGCGATGTCCTTGGACAATATTTAGGAAATGTTACGTTTACAATACGTAGAATACATAAATTAAACATATCCAAATGAGCAACAATTTATTTATTTTAGACAAAAAACAACAAACAAACTGTTTTTTGCTTTAAGATTTCTACAAAAATATTACCCTTAGCTCACACTCATGTTCCGCCATCTTAACTCCTCATAATATTTACATATTCCCTTCTTTACCATGCAAATTTAAAAATCAACTCTGCTATCATTACTTTCCATTTTCTACGGACGGAACAATGTCTGTGAAGTAAAATGTCACCGCCATCTGGTATCATAAACATAAATTAAACGAGCGTCACCACCCCATAATAAGGTCGGTATGACGCAAAAGGGGGTTAGACGGTTAGACAAACTATAGATATATAAAAGTTGTCATTCAAGATTGATGACGTAAGCTACTGACTGACGATGTAAGAGGTGTGTGTCAGAAACAGACAGGGGGAAGGGGTGGTTTGCGGTTCACCCTTGCAGTAACCGTCATCTTGAGCGCAGAATAACAATATTAGGAGTGTTATCGTCCTGTATCAGCTTGGAAAAGTTCGAGAATACACTCGGCTGATGTGAAAGAAATAATTATTATACATGCATCTAACATTTTTTTAAATACGGTAAATACACACTTTTTCACCTATCCGTAAATAAATAAATCAATTTCTGACTGAAGTATAGTTTTAAAAAGACTAATTTAAAATCTATGCTCATGTTAAAATTCAGTCATCATAATACTAAACTCAAATTATTTTTTTTACACACACTCGAACCTTCAAAGAGATAAGTAATGTCACCTTTAAAAAAAAATTGAATTCGATATTTTGATAAATGTCGACGTTTCATGACCTCGTGAGACAGAAAATGTTTTTTTCGCAAAGCCGTCTGTCTGTATCTCAGATTAGTGACGAAAACATTTTACCACTTGGGCTGAAACTTGACATCTAGGGTTTCCATCGGTTCCCTCAAAGAGTTTTTGGAATTAGATAGCCAACACTAAAATTAAGGTTAGTTTACCTAAGGGCAAAAAGAGAAAGAATAGATATTCTCAAAGAAGGATCTAACGATTTTGATTAAATTTTGTATCCAGACAGTGTTTAACATCACAATAAAATGGCTATTTTCATTTTTCCGTCAAAATTAAATGCTAATCCTATCTCAGCAACTATTTGAGATACGAGCTTCTTATCACTGTAAGATTGTAGTACTATTAAAAATAAAAATATTTTAATTTGGAGTATATATTTTTATAAAACCATTAGTTTCTTAACTATAAGCAAACATAACATATTTTTTTTATCGAGCACTTTGAAATAATAAATAATTGATTGTTGTGCTATTTGTTGGACAGATATGCTCCTCTTTCCTCACTGTTTCTGTAACATTGTATGCTATTACACTTATGTTCTCTGTGGAGGTGTTTATGAAACGGTGTATATTATTTCGTGTCACCAACTTTACGAATTTTTAGTAAATGTCTCTATTTTTAGATTAAAAGGATAGAAAGTCTTTGTGGTGGAATATAATTTTTTTTTAGAAAAAACGAACATATATTCTTATTTATAATGTAAAACAATTCTCAGATAACCATTTTGAACAATCGTTAGAGACATTTTTAAATATCATTTATTTGCAATCTTATTTTTATAAATTTTCCTCATAAAATTAATAATTATACAGTATTATTTATGATTCTAAACACGCTCAAGATATTAAGTCGGGGCATATAAAAGTCAATAACCATAATAATCACGATTATATTGCTTTTTCTAAAGGGAAAAGTAGAAATAGCTTTTTCATCACGGAAGGTGACATGACAATACGTCTTATCTCAAAATCCCTGCATTTATTTTGGTACAAAGATGAAATAATTCTAGCATAAATATTATTTTTTATCTTAAAGAATTGCGATATTGTTTTATTTGATGGAAAACAATTTAATAAGTTTCAGAAAAAGCATTTTTAAAACCACTTACCTTGGAAGTGGTGAACAACCAATGACTTCATTTTAGTGCCTACTCTTTAATAACTTTTTATAAGCAATTATTGTTGGGTTTCAAAAGTTATTTTCATTTGATTTTTTTATCAATGTAATATATATATATATATATATTTTTCTACTACTTCACGGCTAGTTTATTGTTTTTATTTTCAATATTTTACGTGTTCTTGATAAACCGACTGAATATAAAACATGCTTGCCACTATTGTCTTACTTTAAAATGTCCTGTGTTTTCAAGTTTTTCTGAAAGGAGCTCCCATTTTTTCAGACAACTTGGATTGAAGCACAGGGGAATCAAATTTTCATTTTTCATACAAATGTCAGGTGTGAGGTCATATAATTGGTGTTTTAATCAGGTTAAGCTTGAAAAAGATATATGTAATCGCTATATAATTTTTAAAAAAATTGGGGGAGGGGGGTAGGGCGCTATAAGAAATGTATTCGAATTAGCATGTTTAGTTTTTCAGTTCGTTCTTTCTTTTATATAAATGATTGAAGTTAAATGACAAATATACCCAATTATGCTAGTAAATTTATTTGTTTTTGCATAATTCCCTTTATTTTACCAGTTTTCTAGGTGCGTAGCAACCCTGTAACAGCACTCGAAATAATTCAATACTATAATTTTTTTTATCAAACTCAGGTCCCTAATCCTTATTAATTCATCACTGTGAAAATGAAAAACCTCAATTCCACCCATGATATATTTTTCAGCCGTTCCAGTAATATAACCCAGGACTCTTGACTAAATATAAATGCACGCTGCCTATAGAGACAAAGTGTCGAACCACCATGATTTTTAATGTAATTCACATATTCCTGGGACTATCTAAGGACTACTGTTGGAGCCCAATCGTCTCCGTGGTTAACGCGTGACAACTCTAGCCAGCGCCTGGGAGCACACGTATGAAGGATTAAGACTCATTAAATTTTGTTCACCCATGACAGGGAGAATTAAGTTTGAACCTCGGATGAGGGCACGGGAATTGTTATTGTTAAAATTGCTTAGGGTATATTTTTAAAAATAACTGTTTCACCCACCCACACTTAGTTGCTATCCAAATTGCTAAATAAATTATGACAATAATAACTAAAGTATTGCAACCATTACACAATAGTTTGTGCAAATTACAAGAGTCGAGTCATCCTTTCCTCCCTTCATCCATGGTATTCTTCTTGGAAGAGATTGCGACGCGAGACTTGCTAAGTTTCTCTAATGAGACGAAGCCACGTTCTCGAGAAGAAGACGAGGTAGGAGAAGTTATTGATGACGCTAATATCCAAGCAATGAACTCCACCCTCTTCCCTCCTTTTTTCAACCAACCCTCAACTTCTCCCCCTTCCTCCCCCCCTTTCCTACTGCAACGATCACTACATAAACCTATGTGCAGGAGTCATAGTCTTCTAGACTCGTTCTCATCCTGCCATTTTCTAATCAAGCGATAATTTTCAGGTGAAGAAGAACCATATATATTGGGGGTTGTCTGAAGGCTTCAGCTAGTCTGAAAGTTGTGTGTAGGAGGGGAGGGGGAAGGGAGAGTCAGGCGGACGAGACAGAGCTCCAGGATAAAATGTCCGAACAGTCTACTTTTACATAGTTAGGAAACATTCCAGAGTATCCGATTCTCGCAAACAGCAGACAGGTAATGGCAAGTTTCCGATGCAGACGACGCTAATGGTCGAGTTAATGTTGTTTTATTCACTGCCCTTTACTACCAGTCTGAGGCTGTACGCATTTAACTGCGCCAAATGAGTAGGGGTGGGTCAGATAAACTTTAGTGGACGCGTATCTGTATTTCTGTGAAGGGAGCAGTGGGAAAATAATTTAGGGAAAAAACACTCTCAGTAAACCTGGTCGGGATTCGAACACTGACGTACCCATCACATAAAACTAGACTAGATGATCCGGGCATTTGTGCCCACCGATGCTGTCATTATCATATTCTTAAGCACTTAACGTTACTGGGTTTTACGTGGTTGGGACCTCTACACTCAAAACGACCTGCATGATAAATATTCACTGGGAGTTCCTGTCCTAGACTCAAACAAGGGCTTGGTCATGACAGAGCCTAATCGTGAAAAAAAGTAACAGTTACTGGTTTAATAACGCGAGTTATTCAATTAATACACATATTTTTGAAAAACTTATGTATATTCAAAGCTCAACAAGCTACGCAATTCTTTTGACCACCGTGTATTACTAAACGTTCGGGCTACACGATAGTTTTATATATATATTTAAACCTATTAAAGATTTTAAAATATGAGCTCTCACTTTCCAATTGTTGGGTTCAAATGAAACAGACAAGCTTTGAATTCAATTTAAATATTTTACCAACATTTGAATGGTCCCACTAACGCGGATAAAGGGCGTTTCGACAGAAAGTTCATTTCAAAAACGCCTTATCCTTAATGTTTAAAATTGTAAAAAAAATAATGAAATATTATCTAATATATAACAATTAAGACTCACTTATGATAATTCACTAGAATACATTATATATATTAAAAAATGATTATACAAATTTAGTGGGATTCAAATTAGTAAAACACTCGCCACCTGCACAATTGTCTGATACTAGAAGCTCTACAGTTCTGTCATGCGGGATTCCCTACAAGCCACGGCGCACTCACACGAGAGGCAAACCTTCATATTCTATACGTTGTACAGACCACTGTCCGTCAAATTGTTCTTTCAATTTTCCTGTACCTTATTCAAAAAATTGAATAATATTTTACCAGTACACCACATACAGCCCAGAAATAGGTGTGTTTGGAATTTGTGGGAATCAATATTATCTCCCCAAATTATATTGCCCAGATAATACCTAATATTAATAAAGGACACATGATAAAAATTAATATATAAATATACATATATTTTCATTAATATATATACATATATTCATTAATATATATACATATATTCACTAATATATATACATATATATTCATTAATATATATATTCATCAGCATGTTTAACACAGCATTTGTTAACGCCTTTAAGGGAAAGGCATGTTGAGGATATTTTAGAAGAAATGTAACACCCTTAAAGTTGAGCGGAGAGGGTGAAACTACAGTAATAAATCATATGTGGATACCCCCTCCCTCACCACGGTTAACCCGGTCAAATCTCAACCTTTCCATCACAAGCATTTAAGTATGTTGTGAGTCTAGCAAATAATTGATTATGTAGGATAATTATGACACAATAAAATTATGAATTTTTGGTTTAACATAAGATCAACATAATGAACGTTTTCTCAAAATAAAATCGCGAGGGTTGTGTCTTGTGGCAGGTAAATACAAAAAAATCATTTTAACGAAGCTCAGGCAGATAAAACTGTAAAAATGATGAGAAAATAGCAACGGTATTAGTGAATGAAGTAAAAAAAAGAATTTTAGATAAAAGTATTTTATTGGTGTTTATCGTCTGAAGCGATACCTACTCCTCATCTCCTTTTACCTAATGATTGTTTGCAACTGTCTCCTATACTGGATATCATCTCCGAAGGAACTGCATGATTACTATTGAGCAACAGCGTTGTAATTCTATTGTTTTTCGTGAGGTCAATCTGCCATTTCCTCAAATATAAGACAATTTTGGCGACGCTGGTCCGTAGATGTTTCCAGTAGCTCCTTCTTACCCCAGTACATCACCTTCCATCACAACTCAATGCGAGGTGATTTGGTGACAGTTAACAGAGAGCGAGCAAATATACAGCTTTTCTCCATAAGACCTGCAGTTCCCTCAGCGATGACATTGGGTGTAGTCTGCCAACTCCCTCTGTCAGTCTATGTGTGCATCTTATAAACGCACACAGTCTCAAATACATATTCCCTTGCCCTCCCTGTCGAGTACATACTAAAAGTTCGTTGCCCTCAACCCTAAAAAGACTTACCTGTGAATCAGAGCATTTGATTCTTTAAACTTAAAAATATTATTTTGAATTTTGGTGTTATGTCAGTCATCACCTGCCTACAATATTTATACGTTGTTTTATGGGGTTTTATCTTTGTTTATTTCACCACGTCTCCATACCAGTTGTGACTATGTATACTAATCATACTAATGTATTAGGGATGACGAAGGTCAAATTTAGATTAAGTGCACTCAAATGTTCGTGGAGAGAGATGGAAAATCAATTAGGAAAAATTCACCCTCAGTTAAACCAACCTGGATTTGAACCTCGATCTCCACCAACGGCACCAAAGGCACCAACGGCAATCCAGTCTCTTGCGATTTCTAAGTACGTACCTAATGATCGTGTAACGCACCAAAACTAATCTACAAATAACATCCAAAGGGGAAAGGGAGCCAACTCCCAGATAACAAATTAAGACGCGTTTAATAAAAAAAAAATCAACGTATTAAATTTTATTTTAAGTTACACCATCTAATTTAAATTTTACCACCTCACTTATTAACAAATTGTGACATACATATTAGTCAGGAATATATGTGTTAGTGGTCTTTATTTGAAGATACATTTAATTTTTTCATTTACATTTTAACTTACACATAGTCTATCGTGTATTTTGTTTCTTTGTAAGGCATATTTTTCTGTCTTTTGTATTTAATGTACTCTACCATCTTATAAAAAATACTGTTCATTGATTGATTGATGCAGATTTATCTATACAGCAATGCAACAAGCTAGTACTGTTATATAAACATTTTTATTTAATTTATTAACTAATTATTTTCAGCACCGCATCTAACTACCCTTTTTGGATATGAGTATAATTACTAATCACGTTAATGTATTAGGGAAGAAGAAGGTTGAATTTAGAGGAAGTTTACCCGCATTTACGTGGAGAAAGAGTGGAATACCATCTAGGAAATACCACCCACAATATACCCGACCAGGTTTCAAACCTTAATCTCCCAGTCATTGGCAGGCTAGTCTATTGCGAGAGTGCTGACTTAATCCTTGCGGACACCGAAGTGGGTATATAATTATTAAAAATATAACTTTCGAAGATAAATCTTTCAATCCCCTCATAATTTCCACTCTGTGTCATCGTCCATGCATGACCTTTTGTTTAAGCTGTACACTCAAATACTATGTCAGCCCAGTGGTCGGCAACCTATATCCCACTGACTGATTTTATCTGGCCTGCAAAATATCTAACAAACAAACTGTTGTGTTCATAAAAATATAACTCATTACTATATAATGACAAATTTAAAGTTAAGATTTTTCACACAATATTTTTTCTAAATCAGACCACCAAATTTTTTGGAAGTCTATACAGACCACGATATAAAAAATGTTGCCGATCTCTGCGTAAACCAATCGACAAAGTTTGTTTACAGTGCTAGTTAGCATTAAAAAAAAGAAGTTCCATATTTAAAAATTAGAAAGTATTAGGACGATGTGTGACTGATGTAAGATGAAGCTATATTATATTTATATCCATTCTTTCTTACAAGGTTGTCTGTTTACATGGGGGGAGGGGGGGGGCAAATAGAAATAAAAGGAGAATCATAATGACCTCCAGAGAAGCATTTCACAAGAAATGGATGACACTAGTAATCCTGGTGGCTAGATATTTGTTATTAAATAAAAATAATCACTTTTATTCTGTCTACTGGGGACCTCATGAGGGGTGTCTTCAGATATATTTAGCTATGTAGGCCCTATACCCGTAATTAAGAATATACATTTAAAGTTACGTTTGTAAGTGAACACATCCCTGATCAATACAAGAGAAAAAAGACTCAAGGACTGCAATAAGAGCAAGGGAACTAAAAAGAAGGAGAGTTAGTAATTAGGAAAGAAGATTAGAAATAAGGGCGGGATGTTAGAAGGTTGGTAGAAAAAGAGAAAGAAAATTAGAACTCCAAGAGAAGGAGGAAGGCGTATAGGTATAATGAGAAATAAACGAACTGTAGAGTAAAATGGGCAAGGAAACAAAATGTTAGAGCTCACCTAGTGAGAGAGGAGTGAGGGTGAGTTCATACGGAGAAGAGAATGGGGGTGGGGGCTGAAGGAGGATAAATTCAAGTGATATTCTTGCTTCAGGAAGGTGTTTATTTTATACCCATGGTGATGAGGCCTGCGGATTAATTTACAGTTTGACGTCCAATGAAATAAAAAAAAAGAACTGTTTGGTTGTGACAGTTGAAGAACTTCGCTCGATAATACGAGGAGTAACTACCATTCTCTCCTCCAAACCCTTCATCTATTTTCACGCAGGGGTGACCCTTCCTACTGGAGCCCCATGTCCCCTCTTAAACTACGACATGGTAACGGCTTCTTCCGCTAGAGCGCACGCAAGGGTGTTGGTGACCGCAAGGGTAGGAGAATGGAAGGGTGAGTTGCAGCAGCCATCTTGGTTTTGTTAGGTTTATTTATAAAATAGTGTTTTTAAGGGTCTGTCAGTAGCGCAGGGAAAGTTGGGGTGGGTGTGGGGATACATGGGTACATCGTGCTTGTCCATATTTTGATTGATGGATACGTAATGTCATACATACCCACCCAAATTCTTCAAGACGAAGTATTTGATATAAATTATATACTTGTGTAAATTTTAGTAGAAATATAGTAGAATCCATGTACACACCTCTATTTTAACTATAAGATAACTGCTTTTGTGGAGGCATGGTGCAAGGCTTCACTTTCACAATAAACTAGAATGCCGATGATAGGGAAATCGGGGTTTGAATACCGGTTGGGTGTAGCCTACTGAAGGAGTTTTAACCTAAAATGGTTTTCCAATCAATTTACACGCAAATGCGGCTAACTTTCCTCTAATTTAATCTTCCTCATCCCTAACTCATCAGCATAATTAGTACATGTGTACAACTATTATAGATAGTAAGATAAAATAAATTATTAGAAAAAATTATCTAATCCCACTGAAAATATCCCCCAAGTAGTTTTTAAAGTCATCCAAACCCCAAAAACATGCTGGGTGAAAAGACGTATGAGGCACCTATTATTAATATACGTACTAGTATTGGCCATAAATATGATTTCAGCAACCACTTAATACATATGCACCATTTACCCCCAAACAAATTAACGTCCCGGTACTCTTTGCTCTAATAACGGATGATCTCAAATGATTTTACGTCATATAATCAGTAGTCTTGCATCAAACAAAAATAACAGTTTTATGTAAGTATGATTTTTTTAGGCGAAGTTGAGTTAATCATTGTGTTTAAAATTATTTAGATTACCCAAAAATATTAGAGCAATAACTTTTACGTAAATATGGGCCTCTAATAATTAATCCACTCTATTGATAAGTCAAATCTTACAGGGTTAAATTATTTAAAAATAGTTTTGTTTGAAGTAATTTGTTTTAACATTTATCTACAAACCCGCACAAACTCTCCATCGCGTCAGCTCGCAAGCAAGCTATCCCAACCAAGCAGCAACCATATGTTGGCGAAGATGGTACTAACATTTGCGGATATAGGGTGTCATGTGATCAGCACAGTGATCCAGCCGTTAATCTTAGTTTTCTAGACTAAAACCGCTACTTATTTATTCAGGTAGCGTAGTTGCTCATTTGTCTTCACGAGGCTGAATTTGACATAGTTCCAAACCCACTGCTTCACATAAAAATTTGGAAGCACCAGGGATCAAACCCGGGACCTCTGGATCTGTAACCAGGAGCTCTGAGAAATATGGTTGATAGTTGTATGGTTTACTAATACACTTATTTCTTCTATACCATTGATACCAAGCCACTGTCTTCATTACTAATATTTAGCTGTGGCTGCTGTAACGTCATTTGAACCAAACAGCCAAGCACAGAGTTTTACTACTAAACCAGAATATAATTGGTATTAGTGAGTAGTATTTTTTTTAATACATCACGTGATATATAAAAACTATAAGACTGTGTGAGGCCTCGAGAATTCAAATATGATAACGAATTTAAACAAGATTAGTATTTGTTTAGAACTTCAGAATCTTAATATTTGAAATATTTGAATAGGATTCAAAATTTCCAATTAAAATAGATACCAAGTTCAGATTTGGCATAGTTTAATTTGATTTCAAATCTAAAAGTTTTTTTTAATAATTGCACTTTTTATAAGAGCCAACATTTATCAGCGATTAATATATTTAAAAAAAACATTATTTTATTTTGGTATTTTAGATAAGTCATGTGGCCGTATTTACATTTAGAGTAATTTCAAAAATTTAATAGTAAACTATTAAATTCGGGTTAAATTTAAACAATTTTCATAATACGATATTCGATTAAAATTTGATTCGAAACTTTTTTGTTATTGAAATAATATCTTATTCGGATTCGATATTGAAAATCTTGGGCTCGCATGGACTTACCTTACGTTCTCCAAACATCGAGAATGTGTGGTCTACTGCTTTTAGGTTATGGTGAGAAAAGAACGCTTTTGAAACATAGGATAGGAACGTTGGAAAAAATCCCCTATAATCGCTCGGACAACCCTGACGGCAAATCCCTTATTGACAACCGTGCACACATCTCTGTTATAAACCGCGGACACCAATCACATTCCCAGGACGCAGTCCCCCAAACCCACTCCCACCTTCCAATAACGCAGAGAAGGATGAGGATATAGTGAAAAAGTAAAAACTGAAAAACCGTACGACACTCCCACGAAAAAACAAAGCCGGCCTTTCCCCCCTTCAACATTTACACACACACACACACACACTCTTTTCCTCCTCTTTATCCCAACCAAAACCAAACACCGCCGCGCTTTAATACCGAGACCGGCCGCCAGGGTCTGTGACAACGACATTAAATTTATCGACGAACTATAATAGAGTATAGCTCTATCATTGAGAGTATGGATGGCAATTTGTATCCAAAGTATCGATATATGTATCATTAGATATTGTAATGATATGGAATTATACATCTCAATAATTTATTATTCACATCTTTATTCAAAATTACGATATTTTAAATGAGAGCGAGTAGTAAGATTTATTTGTGTTAAGTTGTTAAGTTGCAAGGTATGGCGACATACTTCTACGTCTTTGTTTAAAAAGACAACGCAGTTTTGTGAACAGAAAGGCACCTGGATGACCCCACAACTTTATTTTTTGGGAAGCTTCGAGAAGGAAATGTCGCGTGATATACCCCTTTCAGGTTACGCATCTCTTCTCTTTCCTTTCTGACGAGGAGCCGTGTAGGTAGAGTCTATGACATCTTAATATGTGTTATAAATCTCACGTGTCGGGAATTATCATGCATTTAAAGTAAGAGTCGGGCTTTTATTAAAATCTACAACGTGTGAAATATCTAGCAAAATACTGTTTATCTACTTAACATTTTAAAAAAACTATAAAACACCAGAACTTTTAATTAATAAAACAAGACATCATTCCTTTTTAATTATTATAGTACAGAACAGCAAACTTGGACCCAATTGAATCGTTATATCAAATGTCACCCTAATGGTGGCGTACAAACATTAATATAACAGGCCAGCTCTTTTAATCGTTACAGTATATTGAGAGGGAAATATGGGTCAAATTATATTTATAATTTAATTGGTTGTTTCTGATAATTTGAATTACATTTTTCTTGGTGAATTATAAATGTGCTATTTTGTTTAAAAGCTTAATAAAAACAGGAAAAATCTATCAGTTAGTAAAATTAAGGGGGGGAAAAATCAGTGTAGTTAATCACATTCACAAGCTTCAAAGTATAGTCCGACACATGCACTGTCGCGAATATAATTGTGATTCTTGAGGTCCGATAATAAACAAACATAAATCATTTTATCAATGCCTCATGATAATATACCTACCAAAATGTATTCTAAGACTTGCGCCTTGTGAACAGGTTTGTAGAGCTCACTGCCATGACAGTATGACAGTAAGTGAGCCATTTCCTTTTCGCGCTAAACACCTAATGTGTGTCACAGACTAAACTAAAATACAATTGCTCATTCATCCGCCCGATTCAACAGTTCAACGAACATGTCTTGATCGATTAGAATAAAATTGCAGTACGATCGAGTATATTCCAATGCTAGCTACTTTGGCAGCGTATTTGATGCGTATTCTATTCGTGCTACTCGGTTTCTAATCCAGACCTGTTTCTTTTTCGTATGTTTTTTTTTTACCTCAATGGAAACCATTTCTTCAAAATCTAACAAAAGTCTAGGTAAGTTCCGCCATTTCCACGATGGTTGAGGTATTCACTGTCACACTCTCACATTGATTTCAGTCCAACACGTGGACGGATTCTGCCATGTTTGTAAATATCACACACTGTCATGACTACACAACCGTGACATTAATGCCATCGTGTGAATGAGGCTTAACGTGTCATTCTTGAATCAGACCAGACTGTTCTCAGATTTTGTTCCACACAGCTCCTCATGATCCATTCTGTTTTTCATTTATATTAATTACGTGAATTATGTACGAATTATGAAGATAAATTTAATGGAAATGTACCCACGTTTGCACGTAGAGATTGAATGGGAAATAATTTCATAAAAAAACGTTTCAGTACAACCAACCAGAATTTGGACCCCGATCGCTTCATCCCCCGGCAGTTCAGTCTATTGAAAGAGTGACACTGTTAAGACTATTTTGCCACTGAAGCAGTTAAATAAATATTAAATCCACACCGAGACAAATCAACAAAATTGTTCTTCATGGCTAGCGTGTGTTTCTAACCCCGTATAATTAACCCCCATACCCCGTTTTTGTCCTTCCATCACGACACCAGCACGTTTGCGAAACAAAATAAAAACAACAAGGAGGAAAGCACGTTTTGTAATTTCAGAGGCTTAGTATTTAGTTCCCGACCCTGTAGTCAGTAAGGTAGCAGACATTTCCAGTTGTTGGCTCGCACAATGGACCTCTTTTGTTCATTCAGTTTAAAACTCTAAAGGATACACCCACCCCTTCCCCTTTTATTCTTGTTCCACACCAAAACTGGGGCTCGTTTATAAACTACATTTAATCGTTCACATGCAGGCGTACAAATGAAAATTATTAAATTAGATGGAAAACAGTTATTTCATGATTTTATGTCACATGGACGAAGGCGAGGAGGTTTGAAGCATCAGTGTTAGACACTATTATACACTTTATATTGTTAATATTAGGTCGTTGATTTGACTTGCTTTTTATTCGAAAACTGGGAGAGGGGTTGAGTCTAGAGACTAGACTATAATCCGGTCATGTTTTAATTTTCACCGCTTATATTTTTCAACCTTTCAAGCGTCTACCAATTGGGTTAGGTTTTGTTAGGTTGGGTAATATTCTTACAATCAACCTGTCGCGGACAGGCTTAAAACCAGTTATCATTATAATAAGACAAATAATAATTAAATAATAAAAACCTAATATTTTACATATTAATAATTGTTCTATTTATACTAAACATTTGGTTTCCAAGTTCTAAGATATAAAACAATTCTAGCAAAGTGTCGTATTTTGCTTATGCCTTGTCACTGACCTCCAGCGGAGGATAATATTGTTTTCTAAATATCAACTTTACTCATATGAGAGCAAGATCTCTATAGTTACGGGGGTTAGCGAAAGGATAAACAGCAAAATTAGGAATTAAAAATTTGGAAAATACATATAGGTGAGAATGCACAGTTTTATATAACCATCGAACAAGGTATTATAAACCCTAAATCTATTAATCAAGAGAAAATCCGTACTGGGGGGTCACTTTCTATACTCTATGGTTTAAGATGACACCTTGCATTTATTGTTTTCTTTTTTATTACCGCATCTTAATATCCGTCCGGGTTAAACGAATTCGTACTAATTATGCTAATGTGTTAAGGAAGATGAAGGTTTAATCAAGAGAGAGAGTGTAATTGCATTTGGGTGTAGAGAAAGTGAAAAACCATTTAGGAAAAAGAGCCTAAGTACGCCCAACCGATATTCAAATCTCCCCGTTATCGGCAGTCTAGTCCATTGGAGTGACGCCTTGGACCAAGAGGCCACCGAATCTGGCTGACACTCGATACCTTGTTAACATCAGGCACGGCCACTTTAGCGTTGTTGTTTTCTGCACATAAATAAATATAATATCTTACGTCCGAGTGATTAATTGACCGGATGGTCTTTTGGATGTGGTAAATTATTGATAGTAATAAGTTTTCTCATTTCATATAACTCGGCACCATTCGTAATTTTAACTAAATACAAGTAATTCTTTGTAAAGAGGAAAAAATATTTAAATATAAATCCTATATTTACATTACGATTTGAATAGAATGCACCAACACGTTAGACAGTTGGTAGCATGGTTGCCTACTGAACTAAAGATCTCGGGTTTGAATTCAAGCATAGGTGGAAAAACAAAATTGGTGAAATGATGAATTAATGGATGAGGACTGGATGCTGTGTCTGTTATAGATTTAAGTTAGTTTATAAGTCGTGTGATATACAAACAATCGGTTCAGAAAGTGCATTCTAAATTTTTTTAAAGAGATAAAAGATAGGCGATAGAAAGCAACTTTTTTAACAGTTTTAAAAGTTACTTAAACAATTTTTATATATTTGTAGACTACATCAAATAATATTATCTTGAGCTGTCGTTTTTATTAGATAATATCAATAAACGCAGTACTACCACTTATCAAGTAAAACTTTATCAATTTCCACCGCAACTAAATATGTTTTTTTTCTGAAAGTTATTTTCTAAAAGAATCCTTCTTTACAACTAGGAGAAAATAATTAGTATCAAGCAATAATCATATTTAAGCTTTGATGAAATGCCTACACTTTACACAAAGGTGTACTTGATACTGTCTTTCACAATGCTTTTCGAATCATTAGTTCACAACACGGTCGCTCGGGCGCTAGAATTTGTATTCTACCAGCCTTACAGAGAGACGCCATTCTATACCACCTGGCATAAAGAGACACGTTCTTAAGGAAGGATTTGAGTGATTAAATAAAGTAAATTAGTACGATATAGAAGAAAATTACTTAGTAAAAAAATTAACTAGAGAGGAATAAAACAGATATACCATGAATCCGATTATAAGTTTCGCAGAACAATGTAGACAGTTTAAACACTGGTTAAGTTCTGATTGAGAAAGTAATTAAAAACACGAATTAATAAAAAATAAGAACATT
This sequence comes from Timema shepardi, assembly GCA_902151425.1. Classification (NCBI taxonomy): domain Eukaryota; kingdom Metazoa; phylum Arthropoda; class Insecta; order Phasmatodea; family Timematidae; genus Timema; species Timema shepardi. The sequence continues at coordinate 36,511 of CABFVX010006230.1, forward strand.
TCAAATAATATAATTACACCTCATAGCAAGACATTTTATGTAATAATTATCTTACTTCAAATGATAACTTCACAACCAAATTTATCGCATGCTTTGAAAAAGTTTAAGCTGTTTAATTGGATTAATGTGATATTTAACGCGCTCTCTCTGAACCAACTGATTATATCAGCACATGACTTACAAATTAGCTTAGCTTAGGACAGGCCCACTTCAGTGATATAGTGGTCTAAGGCGTTACCCTTGTAGTAAATCAAATTACCGATAACAGAGAGGTCGAGGTTCGAATTGTGGTCGGATGTACGGTACTCCTGGTGGTTTATCCTAAATGTGTTTCCACGCTACCTACACGCAAATTCGAGTACATTTCCTCTGAGTTCAACTTTTCTCATCCCTAACGCATTAGTATAATTAGTACATATTCGTACAACACAAATGGTTAGAGATACGCAATGCTAAAAAAAACCTATACAACAAAAACAATACGTGGTTTTGGTCGTGTCTAGTGCTATAACCCTGGACTCTTGGTTAACTATATATGCACATAATTGATCGATTTAAAGTGTTGAACCATAATTTTTTTTTATCCGTAAGTTAAATATATCACAAAGGTTTTTAATGATATATTCTAATTAATAGGATTTGAAAGGCTGATTTAGGCCTAAAATAAAATAATATAATAGGTGAAGTAACTAAAGAAAATGCGAAGGAAATATTCATTGGCCTTGTCACACAATCATCCAAAATAATAGCTTTTTTAAATAAGATTTCATAACGTGTTTGCTAAGAATACTTGTACTAATAAAATAGTAATCATCTTGTTAAAAAAAACTCAAATGCACTACTTTTAAATAATTTCAGCTACACACTATATAAAATATATAACTGACGGAATGTGGTTCGAAAGTGAATCCATTAGATGAATGTGAAAGAAGCGTGTTGCGCTGTTTTGGGAATGTTGAGAGGATGAGTGTTAATCGAGTGATGAAGCAAATATATGAAGGTAGAGTGAGTGGATCAAAAAGAAGGTGTAGGCCCTATAAGATGTGATTGAATGTTGTAGACGATTGTGTAAAAAAAAACAAAAAACATTAAGAGTTTTAAGAATAAAAGAGCATGCATGACTCGATGTTTGGATGTTGTTGAAGCGAAAAGGGTATGCAAGGATAGGGAAGTGTGAAAAAGGTTAGTGAGCATGGTTTAGGTACAGAGTTGTTTTTGAGCTATATTCACAGTTTCTTGCCTACCCCGTAAGGTAATATCGTGATTAAGTATTTATGTATTACCAAAGAGGAAATAATTAGAATAAAACCAGCTTCATCAACCGAATGGATTAAGGCGTCAGTCTTGTGATTGACTGCCTGCTCATGACGGGGAGACCGGGGTTCGAATTCCAGTCTGGTATACTGAGAGTTGTTTTTCCTAAATTGTTCCCCACTTTCAGTCCACTCAAATGCGGGTAGATTACCACTAAAATTCTTCCTTCCTTATTCCTAGTGGATTAGAGTCATTATAATACATGTGTTTAAACTGAACAGGCAGTAAGACGCAGGGATAATAAAAATAAAAGATTTTAGAGAATCAGTCGATAGAATGAAACAGCCAAAAGAAAACAATCCGAGTATAAAAAAGAGCTACTAACAGTTTAACTCACGTTGTTCACTTAATTCTTGGTTGAATGAGCAATTTAATAATTAGTTATGGTTCTTAATAAATTATAACTGGATGGGATTATGTGAAAATTGATGGCATGCATGTATATATCTAGTGACTATTCAAGATAATGTTTTTGTTACCGATAGTAAGTTTGAATCCGTCCGTTCTTGACAGGTCTAGCAAGTGGATGGTTGTAAGAGTTAAATAGGCGATAGAGTAAATGTATCTTCATTCGCGCAGGGAGAGAGAGATAATAGGAAATCTACAGTTAAAGTGGGAAATCACTCCTTACACACGTGACAAAGAATTGGGTCTCGACTTCTACGTCACCAGTAATCCAATATATTAAAAAAAAAAACTACATGGTCTCATGCTTAAGTAAAAATTACTCCAAAATAGTACTTATTTATTACAAATTGTAAATTAATATACAAAATAACTCGAATATTCTCTTATTTTTTTCCAAAGAATTTTGCACTGTTGATAAAGCAATCTTTTTTGAAAAACCTTTGAATTTGATCAAATTAAATGTGACATTGTAAAAAAAATAATTTATTTCCATAAATGGTAGTTTTTTATTTTAGCACATCGTGTTACTAACTGTTTGGGATATACGCCTGTGTGATAATTGGTCTAATGAATTAGAGATTAGGAAGGTTTAATTTCTATGAAGTGTACTCACATTTGTGTGGGAAAGAGAATAGGAAACCATTTAGGAAAAGCACCCTCACCTCAGTACACCCAACTGGAATTTAACCATGGTTTCCCCGTCAGTGGCAGTCTAGTATATTGCTAAAGTGACGCCTTAAACCATGTGGCCATCGAAACTAGGAGGTGAGTAATAGATAAGTGACTAGAGATATTCATTCCGGAGTTCCTATTTTTCTCAATTTAGTATCCGTTTCCTCTGACACCAAACATAAAATAAAAACATTTCATCAGTTTGTGTTTTAATTCGTTTCCTATTCACGAATAAGTGAAAACTGTCACGTAACAGAATCGACGTGCGACCAGAGTCGAGTTTTTGTTGTATAAGCGGTGGTGCTACAGATTTGGAGTCGACTTTAATTCGAGTTAAACTATAGCTGCTGTAATAGGTTTTCTTAGCTTCCTATGGCGTCACCTTTTTAGCATTTTAGTCAAATCGGGACGTTCACGACACTATAATCCCATAAAGTTCACAATTCTTGATCCAAATAGAGCATGGTAAACTTGTTTTCTAAAGTTTATATGGATTTTATTAATGGTTATATCATAGATGAAATACAATAGTAAATACATAAAGAAACAAACAACATTCAAACCAATAAGGTGCTCAAAGCACGTAGCCTACGTCATACGCACTCTCGGGCCAGTTACTAATAGCGTAGTAGAATCTCAAGTTCGGGTAACTTTGATATATGAGGGGAGGAAATGTCTGGTCATTTAAAAAATAACACGTTTCATTGGTCGAATGATCGAGGCTCTAATGAATCTCGTGTTAGACTGGCCTGTTAAAGACGGAGATATCAGGGTTTAAATCTCAGTCGGATATATTGAGGGTGGTTTTTTTTCTCTAAATGATTTCCCACTTCCCTTCCACGTAAATAAGTCGAACTAGTCATAACGCCCAGGCGAAAAATCGCTCAAATCCACTTGTGTGCTTGTATTAAGGTGTGAGTATAGGGACCACGAGTTAAGGGCAGTATTTTTGCAATATTTTTTATACAAAAACAATTTTTGGCAAATATAAATAATGTATTGCCCCAGTAGAAACGAAGAGTTTAATTTTCATCACGTGGTGATATAAACACTTCTTGAATATCTGTCAAGGGTGTCCTGGAATTTAATGACAACCTTTTCTCTCTTAATTTAAAAAAGTTTCTCATCTAATGCCAATATGCTCATACAGATATTCAACAAGTGTTGACATCACCATTTGAAGAAAATTAAACTCTGTTTATACTGGCACAATATTTCATCTATTCTGTCAAAAAAAAAATTGTAATATAAACTGTCCTTAATTCTAGTTCCCAACACTCTAGCCTTAAATCACAGGGGGTGTTCTGTATTAAAGCCCAGTTACAGTTCAGACGTTTTATGTTTTTTGTGCAAGTCTATAACTCAATATATATTTTTAAGAAACGACCTTTTTTTTATGACATCGGGAATCCGGTAAAGGGAACGAGTAGAAGAGAACATATCACAGTTAAAGTTTTAACATGTTTTACTTACCTTGTCAGCACTACACGTCACGACACTAATATATAATGTTATATTATCTTGCCAGTGGTACGTTAGTGCTACTTTACGCATACCCCAGGGGCACAGACAAAGTTTATCATTGATGTAGTTGCGTTTTCTCCTTCCAAAATGATGAATTGATGGAATGGGTGTGTTCCCTATTTTATTTTGTTAATCAGCCCTTTAATCGTGAGACGTTAAATAAAGTAAACCCAGTTAACCTTGTAGTTGCCGACGGCATGCGCCCCGTCGTAGATGAATAGATGGTCGTTACAGTCGAGCTGCAGTAGGTCGAAACGGAGCATAAACCGCTGCAGGATGGAGTGGGTCTGGAACGTGATGACGCAGTCCAGGTTCCTCTCGTTCTGTGACTGCAGCACCGCCCCGTCGATCTTACGGTACAGCTGCTGCAGGAAGTGGTTCTTACACAGGTCCTGCATGTGATCTGCGGGACAGAAGGAACCGTTAAACTTGATTAACACGTTCGGCGAGAATAGAGAGTAGAATCTGCCATTCACACGCTATCAGAAATATATATTGACACATGATGCTTTGCAAAAAAAACAACAACATATCATTACCAACATATTCTATTTTTTATTGTATGGACATATCTTTAAGCTAAATATCATAAATAGATGTTTACAAAGCACCGTGGAGGATGGGCAGAAAGTGTTGACACATTTAATGACGTTATATATATATATATATATATTAGCTTTACTGTTCTCGCTACAAAATGCTTCAAATCAATCTTAAAATATCGTAAAAATATTGATAATTTTCCTACAAATCATTGAATTGGTCATTTTTTTAAAAAAACATTTCCTTAAAATGGCCATCATTTTATGCCTCAAAACACGACATGACTTTATGCAATGTTTCTTGTTGGGTTGCTTCAACTTCTACTACAATTCTTTTTAAGTTCGTGAATTGTTTTTGAATGAGTCTCGTAAACATGCCTCTTTAACATGCCCCACAAGAAAAAGTCCGAATCTGTGTAAGTCTGGTGAGCGTGGTGGTTAGGCGATGTCTCCAAATCGTGTGACGAGGTGCTGAGGAAATATTTCATGAATCACCTCCATTGATTTTTGACATTTCTAGCCCCGGAACTGAAACGTAAGGGCATGTATACCAACAACATGTGGTTACATACGGTAAGATGGGGCAATGGCCCACACAACCCGAACATCAATGGAGGTGCTTCCCAAAATGTTTTCTGGGCACCTTGTTTCACGCTTTATAGACATCGTCTGACCACCGTGCTTTTAACAGCTCCAAACATTTTCTTCTGTGGCATGTTAGAGAATAATGTTTATACGACTCACCCGAACACAATTCAGGAACTTACAGAATTGTGGTGTAAGTTAAAACAATTCAACAAGAAACAATGAAAATAGTCATTTCAAGTTTCGAGGAGCGTATACAACAATTTATTGCATTTAATGGTACCATGGTGGCCATTTTAAGGACATTGTTAATTTAAAAAGATAAAGTTCAAGGGCTTGTAGGAAATTATAAATTTTTTTCAGCTCCACCTGTTCGAGTCATATGTTTAGGTACTAATTAGACTAATTTAAGTTAGTCTAGGTAGTAATTAATACTTAAAATTGTACCAGAAAAGTATTAAATATTAGCAGCCCATCCCGGCTTCGCACGGGCATAATAATATAATAAAAGAAAATACACAATGTTTTACAGTGAGTTTCTAAAAAAATAA
>CABFVX010006231.1:0-42099 GCA_902151425.1 Timema shepardi
AAAAACCTGTAATAGGCAGGTGTTTCGTCCTCAAGAGGGAAGATCCATTAAAGTTATTAACGTAATTATTTAAAAAAAAATCACACGACAAAAGCACTCGTGAAAAAATAACACCACACTGCAATTTGACTCGTTTCTACTCTCTACTAAACATTGAATGAACTGCAACAGAATGAAGGAGCGAAGAAACAAAGAGTTTTTAATATAAAATAGAGACGTTCCAGAAAATTCTGTAAAAGTGTCAAAGCTAACAATCGGATCTTTACGTAAGGCGAGGCTCTCATTGAGCCTATCTGTCTGGTTTTGCCACGTGAAGTCTGTGTGCTTCACGGATTTTCTCAATGTTTTGTGTGGTTCCGAGAAGGTGCGGGCGGGTAAACCTGACTGAGATGCCGCATGACAATGCACTTTGGATCCATAATACTTGCTATTTACACTGCTTTACGGCACGATGCAGGAGCTAAATTATTTCTACACAATACTTATATAAAAACAGTTCATGACCGCACAAATAAACAATTTTGAGAGCTTTTCACATTTATTTAATTTTTATTTACAACCCTCCGCGGAGCACACTTTGGGAACCACTGATATAGAGTATTAAATTCACTTTTGTATTCAGATTGTTTTAATTGTGGTTAAATACAACATTTACAACTGACTATAATTTTAATTATGGATCAAATAGCCAATTTATTATATTTGTTAAATTTCATGTTATTTAAAATGGAAAATAATACCTGGACACAATAATTGACCCCAAGACCTTTGGTTTAAAACATAAATGTTCTAACCACTGAGATATCCAGGATTCGTCCCGTCCCCAGAGTCATTTTCTATTAATATTTTAGGGCAGAGTCTGTGATGGACGTGTGGACAGCGTGAGCTACAAATATGTAATTAATTAAGAAAAACGAGCTGTCAGACAACGGATCCACCTTCGACTCAGGAAAAATTTATGCTTCAAATAGTATAATTCTACCAAAATGCATGCATTATGTAGCTGGCCATCTACACACGTCCATCACAGACTCTGCCTTAAAAATGAGTGCGGAATTACCCTGAATACGGAACGATCCCTGGATAGCTCATTGGTCAGAGGATTGGCGCACTAAACAGAAGGTCTCGGGGTTAATCCCTGTGCCTGGGTGTTATCTTTCAATTTAAATAATATTATTTTAATTTTACCCGCCTTGGTGGCGTAGTTAGCTAACGCGCTAGATTCTTACTAAGCTAGACTGTCGGGAGATCAATCTCGAATCTCACTCGAGATAACTGGGAGTGGTTTTTCGTAAATGGCTTTCCACTCTCCCTCCACGAAAGTGCGGGTTCACTTTCTCTGTATTCAACTTCCCCAATTCCTAACCCATTAATATAAATAGTAGACCTACATAAGCGTGCAAACCTTTAGGGTAGTAAGACGTGGGGCTAGGTATTAAATATTATAATAATTTTTTAAATTGGGAAAATATTACCTTCCCACACTATTAAGATATGAATATTATAAAATAAGTCCTAAATTAAATATGGGCGTGTTTATTATAATATTATTATTTATTTTTAAGTTTCATAGTACTTTATTTAATTGGACGTCAACTACTCATCTCAATACCCTGACTGTAGTCCTATAGATGCTTACTGTATATGATAAATACAACTATCCTGTCACATATCAAATCCTACACGAGAACACCCTAACTCATGGCCTCGGGGAACCTAAACCATACTTTCTTAATTTCGTTCATCACCATGGACAGCTTCTAAACAGTAGTGTTTAGTCTGGCTGCGAACTTAGGGTCTACCTATTTGGTTTTAATTTATACATAGGATACCATAAAAGGAACAAAGTACAATAATTAAATCAAAGATGGGACACAGTGTAAATATCAAGTATACAATAGTTAAACCAAATAAAGCACTCAATCCTATCTGCAGCATGATGTGTAAATTACAAGCTAAACCATAATATGCTAAATGTTTTATGAAAATATAAAATCAGATGTTAATATAAATAATTGATTCATAATAATCAGATTATCTAAGGCCGTAGCCAGCCAGTAATTTCAGGGGGGAAGGAGGGGGTTTTTGGGCACATATCCCAATTGATGGAGGCAGCGCCGGTCTAAGACAAAAGTTTTGTCTGTGCAAAATTCAAGTTTTGTAGCCCCCCAGCCCCACCTGAGAAAAAATCTGGAGAATACTATATATGGACATTTTAAAACTAGACCCTATGTATACCATTTTGAATGTTCTTTCCAAAATTTGTTACACATCTGAGATTGTATTTCCCCAGAATTCTGGAAATATGTTCCTTCGTAACAGGATTGAATTTTTCAATCAACTCTACGACCCCGAGAAAATTTCCATTGTTTTTGCTGTAGTGTGTTTCGTGAGTTTCTCGAAAAGCCGTGTTGTGTTGGGCAAGGTGGCAATATGTCAAGATCTCTCGTGAGGACACTTTTCCTTCGCAATTAATCTTTGATTTTTTTTGTCATCAATTGTCTTGCCAGTGTTAAATCTCCTTTCTGCTTCAACTCATTTTTCGTAGCACTTTAAATGCTTAGAGGACGTCTCATGTTGGGAAAGAGTTTTTCCGATGTGCCTTTAACCACGATTTTTATTTTCACCAGATAATGTAGTGCTGGTGATTGCCGTGTTAAATACCTTGCAGCAAAAACAGTATACACTTCCCTTAGACTGGGAATACATTAACCATCGTCTTCTAATTTTCTCGCCGTTGGAAGCAAGCCGATAATAAAATACGCTGAAAAATATCTTTTTGCACCGTCTCTAGCGTAGCTGTCTAACACTGTTGAGATTCATCCTTGCGAAATAATAAAATTACGTCCAGTTGCGCTTAGCCCTTTGGGCCAGTTAGCCTGATCTTTCAATTTGTCATAAGAATTATTCATTTGTTGGATTGTATCAGTCACATAACTCTTATCACTGTAATCAGTAATTTTCGTGGTGTTAGAATCATCGGCATTATATTTTATTAAATCTTCTGAGCAATATTCGTCCTCCTCTGATCACTGTTTCAACAGATGATCATCATTACATTGAGTTTCAATTTCAATTTCTTTACTAGTCATTAAATAATTTCAAATTAGTTTAGCGCTTGACTTAGTTTCTTGTAACTTTTTGCTTTCCAACTTCTATTTTCGGCTTTAGGAAGTTTGGAAAACAGTTTAGTAACTGTTTTAAAAAATAGATTCAATATTATTAAAAAAACAAAAACCGCAAAATGTAAAAAACATAATAATGGCAGAAATACATTACGCTTCACATAGTACAGCACCTACTAAAAAGGTTTGCACCAACATAATTGAAACCAAAACTTAAGCAAAATTTCCCAGAACACCATATAAACTAAAAATAATAAGTAGCGAACTGCAACATGCCAAACTATAAATAAAGCGAGTAAGCGATTGTCAATAAATCACTCGCGCGGAGGTTAGGTGACTGACTGAGAATAAAAACTAGCATTACACCTACACCCCTCCCCCACCCCCTGACGCCCACCAAAGGTTCGTCCTGAGCCTAACTCATAGATCGTACAGTCTCGACCCGGCAACTGGTATAGTCCCGTCATCAATGTAATTGACAGAGGTACGTCGTACCGAACAACATGTATTAACTTTGTTAATGTATTCTGATGCACTAACTTGAAATAAAAAAAATACTCCGTTTGGCGTGGATATAAATATAAATTTAAGAAATAATCATTCTTCTTACAAATTACTTTCTTTAATTATAGTTATAATTTCCCAGATAAAAAGCAAAAAATATTTATTTTTGAGCCATTTTGGCATCCCCCTGAATTTTTTTTGTCTATGGTTGCACACGTAGCATACGCCTTAGACCGGCCCTGGCTGGAGACTAGGAAAGATTCTAAATGATAAACTGTTCTAGAAGCTTTCTGAAGTGTTTTTTATGGTAACATAGCAGGAGACTAGGACAAATTTTAAATATTAAACACCTCTTGAAGCTAACTTCAGATAGATTTTTTTTTATGGTAGCACCGCCCCATAATTTGTATTTATTCCTTCATTTTGTTATTGTTTGAATCATAAATAAAGCCATATATATTTTGTTCATAAAATTTCGGGGGTTTGAACCCCAAACTCCCCCTGACTAGGCTTTGAGATTATACAAAATGAATTATTTTAATTTAATAATTTTAATCTAACTACACACACACACACACACACGACTTAGATATTTTCATATCTCTATCTAGGAATTATGAACAAAAACTGGTCCATAAGTTTTTGAAACTTAGATATAGGACAAAGTTGAAAGTTTTATTTTGATTTAAATATTTATTGATTTGGTGTAAAATAGATGTACATCTATTCGAGGGTAAAGTTTACTAAATTAAGGAGTACATTGCATTTCATAGCAAATATAATCAAATCTATCTGCATAAAATGGTTTGAAAATATATCACAATACTTTAAACTCTCACCCTACCTTGAATGTTAGAATGAAGAAGTTGATTACAAATGATCTAAAGATGGGTTAAAATATTCCTTTTTTCAATATTTGACCAACCCCAGTCCATTAAAAAGGCTATTTCAATGGATGCTCCAAGATATAATTTAGAATATGAGATAATTTTATCTCATGACATTTTCTTATGGATTCCAATAAAAAAATAATGGCTCTAGTAAAATATTTGATTTTTGATCTAAATGCTTAATACTTTCTCCAGAAACTATCTCGGTAGACGAAAGAAGATTTACACTCCTTTTAATATCCGTAATATCTATTTTACATGGCACCTTTATCGTTAAATGGAAACTCTAAATAAAATTAAATACATGAAAAGGTCGCGATTATTGTTAAAACATTGCAATCTCACAACACAGAAATAAACACAATCCTATTTAAAGTTTGTTTAAAATTAGCGCAAATCAGTTCAGCTGGTCTTCTGTCGATCTGTTCTGAGACAGATATCAACTGGAAGTCTTCTATTTTCCTCGGTGCTGAGCGTTTTCTTTCATCCTTTTGTAGTTTCTTCCTTTCTTGATATCTGTTATCATTCCGAACCTTCTTCTTCTTCCTCTTTCCCCCTCTAACTTCCCCTCCATGATCCTCTTTACTAAGCAATCCCTACGAAGTGTGTGGCTGAACCAAGATGTTTTTCTCTTCCTTTTCATCCCCCTTCGGGATATTCTCTTTTCATACCCTCTTCAAAACCTACTCATTACTCCCCCTGTCCATCCAATTGACCTTATACAATCTTCTCCACAACCACATTTTAAAACCCTCCAAATATCTTTGTTCCTTTTTTTTACTATATACATTTAAGATCCATACGTCACCACACCCCACACAAAACACTTTGCAAACCTTTTTCTTAACTCAATTGGGATTCTTCCAGATGTCAGCAATTCCCTTACTCTTCCATATGCTCTCCTTGCCATGGCTATACTGTTTTTGAAATCCTCCGTACAGTCTTCGTTCCAAGTCACTAGACTTTCCAAATATTTAAACGACCTTACTTGATCTAGTTTCTTCCCTTCAATCGATATAGTAACACTGCCTTCTTTCTTTTTAACTCTCATCACGCTCGTCTTACCTATGTTTATTTTTATTCTAATTTCCTTTCCCACTCTTATAATACCATCCATCATGCCCCATGTTTCTTATTCCAACTCTGCTCACACCACTTGATCGTCCGCTTACCTAGTGGTTTTTAGTCGTTATCCCCCTACTACGATACCTCGTGGCCTTTCTAAATATTTCTACATCAACCTTTTGGCGTGAATATTGGAAAGCACTGGTGACATACAACATCCCCTCTTCTAATTCTCATCTCTTCCGTTTCAACTTCCTCCACTCTCACCACCTCCTTATGTCCTGTCCTTTATCAGTATTCTATTCTTCCATTCTATACCAATGTTTCTCAAAGCCTTCAGCAGCATACTCCAGTCTACTCGATCGAACGTTCTCCCAGTAAATAAAACAAACATACATTTCCTTGTCAATTTCCAACACTTGTTTTGCCAGCATTATTGGATACTCAAATACAGCTATGGTCCCTTTTACCTTTCTAAAACCAAACTGGTCCTCTCCTAAACTCTATATTTTCCGCTCTATTCTCCCCAGCACCATCTTTGGCACAGATTTAGTAATATGGCATATAAAACTAACTGTCCGATAGACTTTAAATTCTTTGGCGTTGCACTTCTATGTTAAAGGAACCAAAAGGGTCTTAAGTAGATCTTTCAGCCAACTGCCAATGTCGTATATCCTATTGACTAGACTGGTTAGTCTTGTTGTTGCATTAGTTCCTAAGGCATTAAATATCTCAGGTGGGTATTCAATCGAATCCCAACAATATCCGTTTTCTGAGATCTTGGATCTTATTCTCAACCTCCCATCTTTCTATCCTCGGTCCTCCTCGTTACATTCCAGCTTGCCTTCCAACACCTTTTCTCCATGATCCACCTGAGAATCATATATCTCTTTTATCCTATCCATACCACCTTGTTTTCTTCTGCGCATTAGGTTATCCTTCCCTGCTTATTTTGAATGCCTTCTATTTGTTCATATATCCTGTCTACCTCTTCCTCATCTGCGCCAAATGTAGACATCTACACTTGAATGATAAAGATATCCACTGGGTTCCTGAATATCCTGATGGCCACTTACAGACATTACCTTAACACAGTACTTTCCTATAAAGCTGTCCAACGCCTCCTTCCTTATTCTAACCTCCTTTATTAATCATCTGTACTTTCCAGACCCCACTTCCTATTTTCCCCACCATCATACTGCACCTCATCATAGAATGCTGATGTTATATCTCTCCATTTTTTCTAACCTCTCCAATTTTCCTTTGCTATTTATTATTCTCACATTACAAGTTCCAATCCTCATATAAGATATTTTCTTCTTCCTATTGTTATTATTAGCTCTCACATCGCAATTTTCACTTGGGAGAGTGCACACTCTCAGATCCGATTGGGGGCGTTCTACTCCGGAATATTTCCTATACGTAACAACCATGTACACTGTACAGAGTGCCACATGACCATTTTACAGGGGTCTGTGGGAAACACCAACAGCTGTACATGCAATGTGACTTTGTTCCTGGTTAATATGAACGTTTTTACAGTTCCGGTTGATTGGTGAACCATGGTGAACCTACTGAATGACACAGGAGCAACGTCGTGGAGATAGTCGCAAAACCATAGGTGGTCTTCAATGTTTAGCACAATTTTAATTGGTCTCGGGGCTACGAGAAAGGTTTTTAATGCTGCTCGTTCCCGTTATCGTCCCACGGTTTCCCGCGAGACAAACTTTAGCCTCTGCTGCAAGATTTCCGTCTTAACATTTGCATTGCTTCGACGTCTTTTCCCACTGGTATTCTTGAAGTAGCCTTTGCTCTCTCGCGACAGTTTCTCAGGTCCAAAGTGTCCTTATTCTGTATTACAATTATCTTATCCTTTTTTCCAATTTACCGTAACCCACCGATTGCTTCTTCACAATCTCCTAGCAACCAACTTTCAGTTAATGACATTTCTGCCAGCTTCCATTGCCTCACGCTCTGATACTTCCAATGAAACGTTGCTCCTGTGTCATTCAGTAGGTTCACCATGGTTCACCAATCAACCGGAACTGTAAAAACCTTCATATTAACCAGGAACAAAGTCACATTGCATGTACAGCTGTTGGTGTTTCCCACAGACCCCTGGAAAATGGTTATATGACACTCTGTATATGATAGTTTTGTCCAGAGGGACAGAAGATAGCACAAGGGGTTTTAATGATGTGGTTTCCCCTTGCCTTTCGCATCCAATGCCATTGACCTTTGAAAGGTTCATGCGCCTCTAGAGATGATTTCTCACTCCAAAGGCAAGAAGGTACTTCTGAGCCCTACCATTTCCTTTGCCTTCCAAAGATGACTTCCTTATCCCAGCATTTAAACGGCACCTTCCTACATTAGCCGCAAGCGTCACCCGCCCTTTACCACATGGAGGTGAAGGTAAATATTTTGGCTTCATTGAGTAGAGGACCAATTTACATTACCTGTATCCTCAGCCATTTTAGAGCACCGTATAATGTCAACACATAGTGACCAAGTTAGTTATTCCTCCACCAGACTACACCAGTGATAACGTTATTAAAATAATCTATTACTAAGATGACCGTAGCTTGGCAATCGATCTTGGCTCAAGTTTTGTCAACTGAAAATCAATATAGTCATTTACCAATGGCTTCCTTCAAAACAAGCTATCACACGAAGTTTGAAAGAATAGGATTAAATTAACATAATATGTTTAAAAGTAACTAATACACCAAAACTAAATGAGAGTGTGTATAGTGGTTCATTTTGCTAGATATGAGAAAAGTAACTTTTTTAGCTTAGTAAATTATATTTTCTTCATTGTTCATGGGCCTTTTATCAGCTTGTTTTATTTCCTGACATCTAAATGCTTTGAATAAGGTTTCTTCAACAAATAATTCGTAGATCCTTTAAAATTTGATACGATTTTAAGGCTAGAAAAAATCATATCTCATTTAAACCTATTATAATGCACTAATTAAAATTTTGTGTTGATTGCTAATCATACTTTATTTTAGACACTGAGATAAAAACTATTTCATATGTTAAGTTTAAAATTTTTATAGTTATTTTTAAGCAAAAATAGGTGTAATCATATTTTAGATATTACATTTTTATCATTTTAGCCATATATCATTTTACGCACATTTATATTTTTAGACTTGAATCATTTTATTAAGATGTCATAGAATACAATAGCTAAACATTTAGATTATTATAATGTCTATTATTATTTAATATAAATTTATTTTTTAATTAATTTATCTTTTAAAATTGATTGACAGCCTCATCGGTCTAGTGGTCAGAGTTCCTGACTACAAATACAGAGGTCCCTGTTTCGATCACCAGTGCTTACAAAATGTAACTGTGAAACACTTGGTCTGAAACGGGGTCAACTCAGCCTGGTGAGGACAAATGAGGAGATACTTGAATAGAGAAGTAGCAACTCCGATTTATAAAACTGAGATTAACAGTTAAAGAGCTAGCTGCGTTGACCACATGATACCCTATATCCACAAATGTTGGTACTATAATCGCTAACAGCGGCGACCGCTCGTTGGTCTGGCTAACTTGCGGGCTTATATCATGCATTTATTATTGATGTTATCTAATGGCTGTATAATGAATAATTTGGGCAAACACTTCTTACCAAATATTTTATATTAGTCAATAATTATACACACAAAAATCATTAAAATGTGTGATTAAAATTAATTAAGAAAGTTACAAACATAATATGTACACTCTGTTTATCTGAAATATAGCAAGATTAACTTTTAGGGCTCCACTATAGTGTAGCATATAAAAAAGAGCCCTGTGTAGTCAACTAAGAAAATATTTTAAAATTTAATATATTTTACGACCAAATATCTTCATTAGATATTTGTATCTGTGAAATAGTCTTTGAATACTTGACACAAATTAATCTAACCAGTTGTTTAACATTAATTTATTCTTAAATTTGTGTAAGTAAAAGAGTAGAGGGGGGGGGGGTAATCTCCCCAGCTATGTATAGCTAAATGCTCAACATGAAACTTGTGTGACCTTGTAACTCTATCAGAGAGTGATTGCAGTGGGGGCTACAAGTGTTCCAGCAGTTAACATTGTCAATTGGAGGGCGGCGCAAGGTCTACACGTCCTAGAATACTATACAGGGTGTCGCAAACTATGCACGGGACAATTTATACAAGATTAAGAGTGTTTGAGAACATGTGGAGGAGGATGATTACATTTAAAGAGGGATGGGTAGACACAGTGTGGATAAGAAATAAGCCTCATACCCCACTCCTCCCCCTTACTCCCCAACACACTCGGGTCAGAGATAAAACTCAAGATCTCAGAGTTTGAGTCAAACACACTAGCATAAACTTAACTTTGTAGGTCAGAAAAGAGTTTGTACGGCTTTGTGATGGAATAATATCGAGAGGGAATCAATTTGTTTAAAATATCGCCTTTGTATTACGCCCACAACATTATTAAAGTAACCTGCCTCGGTGGCGTAGTTAACTGACGCGCTAGTTCCGTGTTGAGCTTGACTGCCAAGGACGGGGAGATTGAGGCTCGAATCTCGGTCGGATGAACTGGGGGTGGTTTTTCCTAAATGGTTTTCCACTCTCCTTCCACGCAAATGCGGGNCGGTGGCGTAGTTAACTGACGCGCTAGTTCCGTGTTGAGCTTGACTGCCAAGGACGGGGAGATTGAGGCTCGAATCTCGGTCGGATGAACGGGGGGGGGGGAGGGGGAGGGGAAGAGGCGGTGCTAATAAATGGTTTTACACTCTCCCTTCATGCAAATACGGGTTCACTTCCTCTAAATTTTACCTTCCCAATTCCTAAACCATTAGCGTAATTAGTACTTAAACGTATAATCTTAATGAATAATAAGACGCGGTGCTAAATTAAATTGAAATATTAAAGTAGACTAATTCATTATAAATATCCCTATGCATCATATTTATAAATAATTAAATCTTCTCGTTATCATTTTCAGACAGATTAGCCATTTTTTAAATCCATACCTAAAGATATCAACAATGAGCTTCACTCGCGTGATTTCAAAATAATCAATTATTTCAAGAACTCTATTAATCTTGAAATCGTTAAGCATTTAGTATTTTGATTTAAAATCAAGTACAAATAAAATATAAACACAATTTAAATAGTATAAATTTTAAAAAGGGTTTGTTTTCAAAAGTTGTGTTGGGAGCTTTATTTGATATACAGCGTGTCTCGCTGCCAGTTCCGGCTATTAATATTAATAATGTAGGGTTGAAAAGAGTAGGAATCAGAGGAAATCGACCAGCTTTTGCATTATTCCAGTAGATAGATGGCTTTAATCAGAATTTTAGGTAAATTTGTTTTGCCAAACATTTTCTATGTCAAAAAGGTGCCGACTCCAAAATTACAAGTATCCGCCAATCCGGGGAAGGTATTAACTCGAGCTTGGGGTTAGAACCTTGGTCGGGTCTACCAAGAGTAACTTTTCCTAAATAATTCCCTCTCTTTTTCTGCTTGAATGTGGGTAGATTACCTCTAAAATGCTTCCTTCCCTATCCCCATCCCTACCCAATCATAGTATTTATCATATTATCATATTATGCGTAGTATAACCTGATCAAGTAGTAAGCCGTGGTGGTAATAAATATATATGTACATATGTTATTGGCTTATTAGATCTTTCAACTCGTTTACAATCAGTCGTAGCACACGTCGGTTTTTTGTTTTGTTTAAAAAAGGACTATCTACCAATAAATGTTTGAAGACGTCATTTACACCATTAACATTAAGTATAAATAAATAGTAAGAAATATCATAGCACTTATGATTGCAGACGATAATGAGGCTATGATTTCGACAATTGGGTGTGAATGATTGAAATTAAACCATAATGTAAAACCAAATTAATGTCTACGTACAGTTTGACTAGAAATAGGTTTTGGAAACATAGTTATGATTTAAATGGCCATAAAAAAGTCTAAAAAACATTATAATAATCTATCAAACACTTTATAGAGTTTAACCATATTCATAAAAATTGTAATTAAAAATAATTAAATATCATTAATTATTTTAACTATCTTAAGATAATTCATATTTCATTGTCTTATTATAAAAGTTAAATAGTTTAACATATTTCACAAAGTGAGGTTTTTCAGTTAGTAAAAATATTACACGTTTATATAATTAATTAGTTCTATACTAAGCATTAGACATTAAACAAATTTTTGGTTTAGAACATACATTAGAAAATAAATTTGCGATTTCGGATAAGTTTGCATTTTAAAGTTAATTTGTAAAATAACATGGAATTATTAATTCAACATTAATGTTGACATATATTAAGGTACTTCCAAATTTTCCTTTTCCCCAGTGAATATTTAAGAAGCAATTAATATAGGGTCATTTTGAAAGTAGGTCTACTTAACATCCAAAATTCTCTTCATTCATGCAATCACGCAATATATCTTGTCTGAAAAGCAAAATTAAGTTCTTGAAATTACTTGAGCTATAAATGAGTGTATGAATGAGCGTGTGAATAGTTTTCTACTTGTTTGAACTTTACTCTATTAGAATCTGTTTGTTTTTCAAGAAATGTAATATATGATGTATTCGACCGTGGTTAAATGGAGGATAAGTCTAACACCTTAACTTGGCCAGATAAATAAAGCCTATTATTACTACTACTACTACTACTTGGTGGCACTGGCTGGGACTGGTATCAGCTGTATGAATGGCTCTAAAGATGTCGGAATGTTGACCAGAATACGTACCACCACCATTTCTGTAGCACAAATAGGGGAAACGCCACACGTTGCCGATGCCGATGGCATATCCTAAACAGGATAGCAGGAACTCTGTCTTACACGCCCAACTCCCTCGCTCAGGTACTGACGTCACATCCTAGAACAAGACGCTCCTTTACATGGACTAGGAGGTGTTATTCAATGTCTCTATGTCCAAACTAATATAGTTGTATGGGACTTTTTGGATAGAATGGAGAACTACTTACTAATTTGGACCTTGTTTGTTAAGAATATATTTTAAATTCCCAGACGAGATTCAAACACGAGCATCAAAGTGGAGGAAGTGGGATAGAAAGAGTACATATAATAATAGTATCTAGATACACCAATTCAAGTTGCCAATACCAGTATTTTTGAACTAGTGTTATTAACAGTCTATTGTTGCATGTGTAGTAATAAAGAGTATTGTTGGATATATGTTGCTAGCAGCTTATTGTTGGGTGTGTAATAATAAATAGTATTGTTGAATATGTTTTGTTAGCAGTTTATTGTTGGGTGTGTAATAATAAGTAGTATTGTTGAATATGTGTTGTTTGCAGTTTATTGTTGGGTGTGTAATAATTAGGTGTGTTATTAGCAGTCTATTGTTGCATGTGTAGTAATAAAGAGTATTGTTGGATATATATTGTTAGCATCTTATTTTTACGTGTGTAATAATAAATAGTATTTTTGAATATGTGTTGTTAGCATCTTATTTTTGCGTGTGTAATAATAAATAGTATTGTTGAATATGTGTTGTTAGCAGTTTATTGTTGGGTGTGTAATAATAAACAGTATTGTTGAATACGTGTTGTTAGCAGTTTATTGTTGGGTGTGTAATAATTAGGTGTGTTGTTAGCAGTCTATTGTTGCATGTGTAGTAATAAAGAGTATTATTGGATATGTGTTGTTAGCAGCTTATTATTGCGTGGGTAATAATTAGTTGTGTTGTTAGCAGTTTATTGTTGCATGGGTAGCAATAAATAGTATTGTTGGATATATGTTGCTAGCAGTTTATTGTTGGGTGTGTAGTATTTGGAGAGTACTGTCAGTTGTGTAGTTTTGGAAGTGCAGTGTTGGATGTGTATTGTTGGATATATGTTGCTAGCAGCTTATTGTTGGGTGTGTAGTATTTGGAGAGTACTGTCAGTAGTGTAGTTTTGGAAGTGCAGTGTTGGATGTGTATTGTTGGGTATACACAGTGATGGGAGTGCACTGCTGCAAGTTTAGTGCTAGTAATGTAAGTTTGTATATTAATATGAAATCTAATATAAAGTTCCCATGACAACACTTAGTATTTTCCTCTATTGTTTTCAACTAATATTATTGTGCTCTTATTGAGCACTAGACAACCATATCATGGTTAAGTGGTTAAGAGCCACCTGTCAAATATTATGGTTTTAAATTCTCAATTTAGAAGACGGGAACGGAAGCTTTTATCTTCAGATGGTCTACAATCACTTCTTTAAGACGTTGGTTTTAATCTCAAAGGGGTCTAATCTATCCATTTTCAGCTTTATAACAGATATACATTGTAATGAAAATATAAAGTATAACACTAATCATTTCACTTAAAAAAATAAATGATTCTTAAAAAATACTCTTCGTGATTTAGTTTTTACTTCATAGAAAGTATAATTATTGATAATGTTTTTGATATACAGATTAATCTAACCAGAACTATTTAAATATACACTTCGTTTATCCTGAGATATGGCGTTCTTACCTTACTTGTTTCCACAATGGTGCAGCTCATTATGATAGGGCCCTGATGGATACCATCAAGGTAAGATTCTAACACTCAATGGTAAAAGAGTGTAGCCAACATTATTTAGAAAACATCTCTTAAGATTTTAGTCACTATAGATCCTTATCCAAAATATAAATTATAGATACCAGTTCACTAGCTTGTGGTTATAGTCAAAGAGTAGGAGACATAAAATTATCTGATGGTTACGAAAATAATTAGAATTAATTTTATAAATTAATACGTCAGGCCATGCAATCGGTAGCAGTAACTATTGATAGTATAAATGCTAATAGATTAATATCAATATAATTATCAAGAACTATTAATAATCTACTTTAACTGATATTTTTGTATTTGATAAACTGAACTTGCTGATATGTAGTTGATCACTTTCTCTGTCTATTACCCCACGTTGGTGACTGTAGAACTGTGCCAGTCTAGGAGATGTTATTCTATCATGTTACTGTAGCTACCTGCTCTGACGGCTAACCCATGCTGGCAATTGTAGAACTGTGCCAGTCTAGGAGATGTTATTCTATCATGTTACTGTAGCTACCTGCTCTGACGGCTAACCCATGCTGGCAATTGTAGAACTGTGCCAGTCTAGGAGATGTTATTCTATCATGTTACTGTAGCTACCTGCTCTGACGGCTAACCCATGCTGGCAATTGTAGAACTGTGCCAGTCTAGGAGATGTTATTCTATCATGTTACTGTAGCTACCTGCTCTGACGGCTAACCCATGCTGGCAATTGTAGAACTGTGCCAGTCTAGGAGATGTTATTCTATCATGTTACTGTAGCTACCTGCTCTGACGGCTAACCCATGCTGGCAATTGTAGAACTGTGCCAGTCTAGGAGATGTTATTCTATCATGTTACTGTAGCTACCTGCTCTGACGGCTAACCCATGCTGGCAATTGTAGAACTGTGCCAGTCTAGGAGATGTTATTCTATCATGTTACTGTAGCTACCTGCTCTGACGGCTAACCCATGCTGGCAATTGTAGAACTGTGCCAGTCTAGGAGATGTTATTCTATCATGTTACTGTAGCTACCTGCTCTGACGGCTAACCCATGCTGGCAATTGTAGAACTGTGCCAGTCTAGGAGATGTTATTCTATCATGTTACTGTAGCTACCTGCTCTGACGGCTAACCCATGCTGGCAATTGTAGAACTGTGCCAGTCTAGGAGATGTTATTCTATCATGTTACTGTAGCTACCTGCTCTGACGGCTAACCCATGCTGGCAATTGTAGAACTGTGCCAGTCTAGGAGATGTTATTCTATCATGTTACTGTAGCTACCTGCTCTGACGGCTAACCCATGCTGGCAATTGTAGAACTGTGCCAGTCTAGGAGATATTACACTAACATGTTACTGTAGCTATCTGCTCTGACGGCTGACCCATGCTAACTACTGTAGAATTGTACCAGTCTAGGAGATGTTTCCCTAGTAGGTTATTGTAGTCACCTGTTCTGACGGCTGACCCATGCTAACTACTGTATAATTGTACCAGTCTAGGAGATGTTTCCATAGTATGTTGCTGTAGCTATCTGCTCTGACGGCTGATCCATGCTAACTACTATATAATTGTACCAGTCTAGGAGATGTTTCCCTAGTATGTTACTGTAGCTATCTGCTCTGACGGCTGACCTATGCTAACTACTGTAGAATTGTACCAGTCTAGGAGATGTTTCCCTAGTATGTTACTGTAGCTACCTGTTCTGACGGCTGACCCATGCTAACTACTGTATAATTGTACCAGTCTAGGAGATATTACACTAACATGTTACTGTAGCTATCTGCTCTGACGGCTGACCCATGCTAACTACTGTAGAATTGTACCAGTCTAGGAGATGTTTCCCTAGTATGTTGCTGTTGCTACCTACTCTGACGGCTGACCCATGCTAACTACTGTATAATTGTACCAGTCTAGGAGATATTACACTAACATGTTACTGTAGCTACCTGCTCTAGCGGCTGACCCATGCTAACTACTGTAGAATTGTACCAGTCTAGGAGATGTTTCCCTAGTATGTTGCTGTAGCTACCTGCTCTGTCGATTGCCTCATGCTGGCGACTGTAGAACTGTGCCAGTCCTGTATATATGATCCGTGCTCTAGACTAGGGAAGAGCTCCTAGCAGTGTGATCTCGGAGACCCCTCTGTACCTACAGCTCCAATCCTGACCCTCACGCTCAATGATAATAGATCATTGAGTTTGATTGAGAGAAGTAGTGATTCACTCGTTAAAAAAAAATCTCAAAATAGTGAACGAGTTCAAGTTCACCTAAAATTATAATATTTCACAATTTCAAGTTCATCTAAAATCGACTGATTCTGATTCTTAGTTATTATTTAAATCTTTCATTAATCTATTTATTGATGAAAATTAAAAGTGTTCAAGTTTTACCTCCATAATATGTATCAGTTATTACAATCAGTTTTATTTGAATTTACGTTATAATAACCCGTTTCAGGTGTTTCATGTCATTAGGCGTTACTCGCGCAATATACAGGATTTCCGATCATGAGGAGATCGTGGTTTGAATCCCAGTCGAGGCGAGTGCTTGGATTATAAATGGTTTCAAGTTCACATATTTTTATCTTACATTCTACTATTTTTATCACAACGTCCTACTATCCGTTTGGGATATACTATTATCTACTATTTCACTATAGTATTAGGTATGAGGAAGATGAATTTAGAGGGAGCGTACCCGTATTTTCGTTGAGTGAGGGTGGAAAACCATTTCTGAAAAAAAAATCATCCTCAATACTCCCACCCTGGATTCAAATCCCCGATCTTCCCTTCGTCGGTAGTACAGTCTATTAAGAGAGTGATGACTTAGAGTCTTAGACCATGCGGCCACCGAAGGGGGCTAAATTCTACCTTTCCTCGTCCATTTTCCATTAGTGTAAACATGCGGGCAGCCCCTAACGGGTAGTAGGACATGGCAAGCAAAAAACACAGATTCTGGCCACAAAATAAAATAACAATAATAGTAATAATAGTATACTGGTAGTCTTTAAAAAAAGTTATATGTATGTTATTAAAAGTTTCAGCAATAGTTTTAATACCATCATAGGTTTTCAAACACATTGACTAATTAAGAATGTCATTTTACTGGCAAAGCAACTTAGTTATACATTATTTATGTTGCTTACATTTGAAAACGTTCTCTCAAAGTTTGCTAGAAAAAGAACTTAATTCAAATGAAAGCAGTATTTCCGATTAATCAGAAACCAACATGATTTCAGGAATCAGCAGGGTGTGGGACATCTATAGGGGCGAGGGGAAACAGTGTTAATTTCTCTGCCAAACACATTAGTGCTACTGTCAATACGATGTTGTCTTTAGTGTTTGATATTTAAAATCTTATTTCATTTGCATTCCCTATTTTTTTCTATAAGTTGCTTTAAAAACCGTAAAAATTGAAATATAAAACACCTTGCTTTTATGTGTTTGCTTTATTTAATAATAGGTTTGATAGTTTAAAATGTGTATTTATCAATTTATCCATAGCCTCTGTCTCAATCACAAATAATGATGAACGCTACAAGCATAAGTTAGATTAGGCTTTGGTTGACAAATTTATATTTACATTTCAACATATTGTGCTTTTTTGGGATGTTCTTAATACAAATAAGTCGTAATAATGGCATGAACCAATTTTTTAAAATTATTCTTTTGGCTACCTATTAAAATAGTTAGTAGACTTGTTAGTTAATATGAAATTATTACTAAAGCCATATAAATAATAATATTTTAAACAAAAAGTTTAGTGGCTTAGCATACACTAAACTACATTAACCCCACAAAGAAGTGTATACATACTCATACTTCTGGTTCTCTCTCTTGCGATTGAGCATTAATTTCTGAGATCTAAAATTAGAACTAATGAAATAAGGTATACAAGATAATAACCAATTACAAATGTACTTGGTACAGTTTTGCACTAAGTTTTTTTTAAACCCTGTTGATAGCTGATAGTTCATCTGCCATCCACCTAGCACTCGAATTTCTCTTCTAGCCATAATACAGAGATTTACCATTCTATAGCTTTAGTACCGATGGGAATCAGACATGTAATTTGATCCTTGATTATTTTCAACGCTAACTAAAAACATCACCTGATTATTATTAGTAGGTTTTATTTTCTAGTGGATAAACTAATACTTTTACTTTCTTTCTATATTACAGGTACAGAAAGTATTGTGATAGTAAAAAAAATCGGACTCAAGATTTTGATTAATTATGACGTCATAACCCCCGAATCCGAAAAAGTGGTTTTTGAATTGCCGCCTGTCTGTCTGTCTGTCTGTATCTAGGAGTAGAGCCTAAACTGTTTTACCGATTGGGCTAAAACGTGGTATCTAGGGTTTTCGTAGGGCTGCCCCGAAGTTTATGGAATTGGATATATAACCCTAAAATTAAAAGTAGTTTACTGAAGGGCAAAAAGAGAAACAATAGATTTTCTCAAAATCGTCTCTAACAATTTTGGTTAAAATTCGTATCTAGGCGTTAATTAAGATTATAAACAAAATGACTATCTTCATTTTCCAATAAAAAATAACTTTTATAGTTCTTTCCAGAAGCGGAAATTTCCCTATTTCCACAACTATTGCAGATACTAAATAACATATCATTGCAAAATTGTAGTACTATTAAAAATAAACTTTAATAGGAATGTATATTTATAAGCCAATAGTTTAGCAGATATTGGCAAATATATTAATACAGCTTTGTGAGCTTTAGATGTACAGAGATACTATTTAAGTTTTAACACAGTAATTCTCTAATTCCATAGAGTAAGTAGATAAGTAAGTCTCTCATAAAGTGTATGTGCTTTTATCTTAACCCCCTTAGGATAAATGTTTGTACAGCAATGATCTATTTCCATCATTTTAGACTCAATAGACAATCTTTAACTTTTTTATTTTTTTAAATTTATAAATGAGGAAATTAATAAAAATGCAATAACCATAAGATGTGCAACCCCTAATAAAATGCCGAAAATTTTAACTGGAATTCAAATTTTTATCACGAAGTATTTACTCATGTGGACCCAATATCGATCTTTTTTTGTCCAAATATACTAGTGAGGACTTTAATTCTTTAAAAAGAAAATCGTAAAATTTAAATCCAGGAATGAAAAAATGTTTAACGTAAGTATAGCGCAATCTTTGCTCGGGTTTGATAGTGTGTTTTAATTCCTTTCACGTGTATTACAAGTTCTGAGTAGATATTATATTTCTAAACAATAGAGTGAGAAAGTCCCTGAGGAGCTCCATACCATTTATTTATTATAATCTTAACCAATGTAAAGATAATAGAAAGGTAGCGCCATTTGGAGGAACTTGATTATGTCTTTGCTTACGTCACCCAGGACACAACAGTTATAACCATATTCATACTAATACAACCAAACATACATATGTTCACAAATAAGTAGAGTAATTACATAATTGGACATTTATGGGAATTTCAACGATCTATCTCTTATTTAAAGTACCAAAATGTGATCTGAATTTTAACAATATAATTTGTCTACCATATAAATTTGCTTAGGCAAAAAACATAACATATCAAGCTTAACCCGGCTGTAACTCGTGAAATGTAGTTATGTGAAATCATCGAACAAATATTTATAGCGTGTATATAGTTGTTGGTTATTAAAATGGTGAAATAATTTTTTTATAAATCGTCGAATCACCTTACAAATCACTGAAAACTAGAATATCGAACCAAGCAAAAATTATAAAAGTATATAGTGGTTTTTAAATCAAGTGGTAATGGCTTAGTTTTACTTAACTAAGTATATAAACTTTTCTCGAGTGTATGGGACACAAAACCACCATTAACGGGGCAGGTAAATCCATAAGAAAATTATTTACTTACATAATCTATGGCACTAGGAACTCAAAAGTGCATTGCAGCGCTTACAAAAGTACGTCACATATCCCTATCTTGAGCTAGTTCTATCCAGACCACCTCATTACACCATATCCCTATCTTGAGCTAGTTCTATCCAGACCACCTCATTACATCATATCTTTATCTTGAGCTAGCTCTATCCAGTCCACCTCATTACACCATATCCCTATCATGAGCTAGTTCTATCCAGACCACCTCATTACACCATATCCCTATCTTGAGCTAGTTCTCTACAGTCCCCCTCATTACACTCTATCCCTATTTTGAGCTAGTTTTATCTAGTCCACATCATTACACCTTATCCCTATCTTGAGTTAGTTCTATCCAGTCCATCTCATTACATCATATCTTTATCTTGAGGTAGTTCTATCCAGTCCACCTCATTACACCTGAGAGTAAGTAATATATTATGTAATTAAATTATGTAATAATAATTTTTATTTTATTTTTTTGAATATATCCTTTTTAGATGAGATTGTTGTGTAGGCCTTGATATATATATATATATACTATATATATAATTTGAAAATAATGTATGTAATTAAAATAGTTTTTTTATCAACGTTTAGTAGAAAAGTTTTGATATTTTATCGAGTTAACTAGTTCAATTGTATATTTGTGTTCTATAAAATATATTATCTTAATCTGATTTTAAAGTTATTTATATTAAGTTAAAACGAATTGGAGACAATATCGTCCCATTTAGCTATTGATTTAATTAATTTGTTAGTTTTTGATGTTTTAGAGTGGTTGTGGCAGATGGTTGTACGTACATTTGGTAGCCATGGAATGAGAGTGTGTTTTCTCCATACTCTGTTATAATTAACTCCGGGAAATAAGGACGAATTTGACTTTTGCGCCATTTTGTCATATTACAGTTGGTAGCCATGGTTTTCTCATGTTTGTTATCTGCGATCCTTCCCATTAGTAGCCTGATAGCTTTTGTGTGGGGAGCATTGTTGTTTGATTTTTTTAACGGCATATCTCGTCTTCGTTTCAGGACGAACGGAATCAAATCCTCACCACCAACTGTTGGCTGGATCATGGAGCAGATGACAACCGAGCAACGTATCCAAGTGATAAAAAGTTTTTACAAAAACAGTGAGAGTCCCACGGCAACCGTTCGTGAATTGCGCGTGACACTCTGACGTAGTGCTGCTCCAACCGAATCATCAGTTCGGAAGTTGATCCGAAGGTTTGAGACAATGGGTTCTGTTTCAAACGTTAAGAAAACAAGACGACCGCGTTCTGTTCGAACACAAGAAAACATTGCTGTCGTGCGTGACAATGTGACCGTAAGCCCCAGAAAATCGGTTCGCCGACGAGCTCAACGATTGAATTTATCACCAAGTTCACTGCATTAAATCCTTTCAAAAGATCTGAAAATGCATGCGTACAAGATTCAACTTACACAAGAGTTGAACCCTGCAGATCATGGAAAGATACATCGATTTGCTCAATGGGTCTTGGCTTGACAAGCGGAGGACGAGAACTTCACAAAAAGAATAATTTTCTCAGACGAGGCGCACTTCCACCTCACTGGGTACGTCAAAAAGCAGAACTGCAGAGTTTGGGGTAACGAAAATCCGCGAGTGACTGTGGAAGATGAGATGCAGCAACAATGCACGACTGTGTGGTGTGGGTTCTGGGCAGGAGGAGTGATCGGCCCGTACTTTTTTGAAAATGATGAGGAGCTGCTGTCACTGTGAACGGCGACCGTTACCGAAACATGCTTTCTGATTGGTTTGTAGCATTGTTTGCCACAATCTACCCGAAACCAAACAAAAACAATCAACTTACCTATTATACCAACTCCATCAGCGGCCGGCTCGGCTACACGACTACAAGCACGAAATCTTCCATTCGCTCCGTGTGCTGTGAACTGTGCTTTCTGTATAAAAGTGTGACCTAGTGGAGTAAGCGCCACTCTGGGACTCGCTTTGGAGGTAGCTTGTACTAGCTACGGCTTCGGATATTAACCATGTAAGATACATTCCTTTTCGGCATAATATTTATTATTCAAAATTCACTTTCTACTCTTAATAATTATTTCAAATCTTCACAAAAACTCTAACTTAAACATTGCACGTATAATTGACGTCAAGTATTGCGTACTTAAGCTTTTATCTTTTAAATGAACTGAAATATGATGTCTTTTTCAATAAGATATCTTTTGGACTTGTATTTATTTCCTATAATAACGAACTTCAATGAAAAGAAAATAGGATATCGTTTCAAGAATATATTTTCTTCCCGTGTAATTATTTTTAATATCGATATATCTTAGCTTTAAAACTTTGCCCATGATGTTTATTTTGAGTAATAAGTTAAGGATTGGGCAAAAGTAGAATATCTGGCGACATAAATATTTTTTGAGTGCTATATATTTTCTCTAAGCATAAGGGACTTTAATTTATAATACTCCATGTTAGATGTTAGGTTTTGTCTTTTGCTTATTGAAATATAATGTCATTAGATTCCGTTTATTGAATTGCTCTGTTCATAATTTAACTTTAATCGTTCTCTCTTGAACTTAAGAGTATTAGGCACTATCAGCGCGTATAAGAAGTTAATGATAGCCGCCATGACGACTAAGTGTTGGGTAGATATTTGTTAAGTGTTGGCGAGCTATTATGGGTTTATCTGACTAACGTCAACTTTAGCTTTCTGTAATTTGGGATTATGTATATTTTTCCTGTTTATGGGAAAGAGAGATAAAAAACGGCTGACAGGAAATAACTCTATATTGTTATGTTGAACACTGACATTTTTGCTAAGGTTATTGTCAAGAGTCAGTTAGTGTTGTTTCGGCTTAACCAAGTTTTATTAGCGAGGCTATTCGCTTATACGTTCTGCGCCCTCCCTATGAGGCCATGACGCTAGATTAGCATATGTTGTATACTCTATCTTTCTTGAGGTTATTGCTTTCAATAAATTGTTGTCCATATCTTTTTGAATCTAAATAAAAAATCTCTTGACTATCATGTTTGTATTTACCTTTTTCATACGCTAATCCTTAGATAGGATACTGCAACTAAAATATGTTGTTTAATAATCAAACCAGAGGTGTAGTCACGTTCTTAGTTAATGACATATATTATTGATATTGAGGGTGACCGCAGGGACGAGTCCCGCAATAGTTCTTATTGCGTGTAGCTGGGCTCCAGTTAGGTTTTGCCCAGTTTTACTTTTTTTTAAACTCATTCAGCACACTCTAAATTCTTAGCTAGCTTATTATTATTTTTTATATTTGGACACGCCTAGTTAGGTGTAACAGTTCAGGTTTTCCCCTCGTATTGATGAAAATGACGATTATTGGTTTCAACAAGATGGTGTGACTTGTCACACATCCCGTGAAACGATTGCTCTGCTGAATGAAAAGTTTCCTCATAAAGTTATCTCTTTGCGTGGCAACCAGGAATGGCCTGCCAAATCACGCGACCTTACGCCTTGTGACTTTTTTTGGGGGGGATTTGTGAAATTAAAAGTGTACGAGAACAAGCCACAAACAATACACCAATAGAAGAATGAAAATAACAGGGTTATTAATGGAATCCCACCAGATGTTTATGGACGCGTCATCGAGAACTCCAATGAACGCATTGCTCGTTGGAAAAATGATGCAGGACCTAGGCTAGAAAGTGAATTTTCTAATCATTTGTTTATTGATAAAATTCAAAAAGGCCTAACTAGTATTGACAACTTAGAACTAAATTCTGAAGTTAAAATTGACAGCGTAAGAAACACTGTTTCTTGGTTTGAAACCATTTTGTTGGATGAACAAAAAGTTAAATTTAAATTGGATACAGGAGCAGAAACTAGCATTCTTCCCTTATGTGTGTACAATAAACTAGAGAACAAAAACAAGTTAACTGAAACTAATGCGATATTGGTAGCTTTTGGGGACAAAAATAAAATTAAGCCTGAGGGAATAGTAACAATAAATTGCTCTTCTCGTAATGAACAAAATCATCAGATTAAATTTGTAGTAGCAAATGTAAATTCAGTACCCTTGCTAGGCTTAGGTGATTGTCTTAAACTTAACTTGTTAGCAAAAATAGGAATAGATTATATTACAGAACATATAAGCAAAGCAGATGTCATTGCTAAGCATACTGAGGTTTTCAATGGACTGGGGAAATTCCCTGGCAAACTCAACATAGAATTAAAAGATAATGTCATTCCAAAAATACACCCTCCTAGGCGTGTGCCTCTAAGCTTACACATTAAACTCAAAAACACACTAGATGATCTAAAAGAAAAAGATATTATTGCAGAGGTTACTAAACCTACTGAGTGGGTCAATAGTTTAGTTATAGTGGAGAAACCTAACCACACATTAAGACTATGTTTAGACCCTAAAGATCTTAATAATGCGATAAAGAAGGAACCGTTTTTGATTCCAAAAGCAGAAGAAATAATGTCTAGGTTAAGTGGGAAAACAGTGTTTTCAGTGTTAGATATGAAAGAAGGCTTTTGGCACATAGAGTTAAATGAGCCTAGCTCATATTTGTGTACCTTTAATACACCATTTGGCAGGTATAGGTTTAAAAGATTACCCTATGGGTTATGTACAGCCCCTGAAATTTTTCAAAAAAGAAACTTTGATATTTTTGGTGATATTGAAGGATGTGAAATTTATTTTGATGATTTAATTATTGGAGGGTCTAGTGAAAAAGAGCATGATCAGATTTTAAATAAAGTCTTACAAAAGGCTAAAGCAAACAATGTAAAGTTTAATAAAAACAAGTTTCAATTCAGAGTAAAATCAGTAAACTTTATAGGACAAATTGTTTCAAATGAAGGAATTAAACCTGATCCTGATCATGTCAAAGCCATTATAAAGATGGAAAGACCTAAAAATAAAAAAGAGTTAATGAGATTATTGGGCATGTCAAAGTACTTATCGCAGTACATACCTAACCTATCTAAGATAACCGCGCCTATGCGTTATCTTACTAGAAGTGATATTGACTGGCAGTGGCTACCTGAACATGAACAAGCGCTTAATCTGTTAAAAAGTGAGTTAACAAAAGCACCGGTATTAGCTATATTTGATAGTTCCAAACCGTTAACGTTACAGTGTGACTCCTCTAAGGATGGCCTTGGAGTTTGTATTTTACAAAATGGACACCCTGTCTCATATGGGTCTAGAAGTCTTACAGAAACTGAACAAAGATATGCTCAGATAGAAAAAGAACTTTTAGCCATAACCTATGGCCTTGAAAAGTTTCACCAGCTAACCTATGGCAGACTTGTACATGTTCAAACCGACCACAAACCTTTAGTAACAATTGTAAATAAAGACATTTCTAAAGTGTCTTCTAGGTTGCAAAGATTATTGCTTAAATTAATTAAGTATCAAATCAAAATTGCTTATGTACCGGGTAAACAAATGTTTATGGCAGATACCTTATCTAGAGCTTACTTAAAAGACCCAGTTAAAGATGATCCAGAATTAACATATGTAGTTCACTCACTAAGTAACTACTTACCAATGACTGTAGAAAAAAAAACTAAGTTCAAAATAGAAACAGAAAAAGACCCAGATTTAAGTTTGCTCAAATACTTTTTTGTAAATGGCTGGCCAAACACAAAATCTAAATGCCCTAATAATGTTAAATTTTACTTTAATTTACAGGACAAAATTACAGTAGAAGATGATTTGTTATTTTTAGATGATAAGCTAATTGTACCAATTTCATTAAGAAAGGCCATGTTGACTTTAATTCATGAAAGTCATTTAGGGATTGAAAAATGTAAATCAAGAGCACGACAAGTGCTATTTTGGCCAGGTATGTGCAAAGAAATCCAAGAAATTGTACTTAAGTGTAAAATATGTGAAAAATTTCGCAAAAGTAATGTCAAGCAACCGATGATTAGCCATCCACCACCTGATAGGCCCTGGCAAAAGCTAGCCACAGATCTTTTTGAATTTGGGTCCAATGACTATTTGGTTGTAACTGATTACTATACTAGATGGATAGAAATAGAAATTTTAAAAGGTAAAACAGCTAATCATGTAATTCAAAAACTCAAATCTATATTTGCTAGATTTGGAATACCAGACATTTTGATCTCAGATAACATGCCTTTCAACAGTTTGGAATTTAGAAATTTTGCCTTAGATTTTGATTTCTTACCTGTAACCTCAAGTCCACTTTACTCTCAGTCTAATGGACTTGCGGAAAAGTCAGTTTCAATAGCTAAAAATATGCTTCGAAAAGCTTACGAAGGAGGTCGAGATATTTTTATATCACTCATGGAATACAGAAACACTCCTATTAAAGATATAAACTTATCTCCAGCACAACTTATGTTAAACAGAAGGATTAAAAGTAAAATACCCACCTCATCTAACTTACTTAAACAAAATAATTATGATATCAATATCAAAGATAAACTTATATCAAAATACATTAAGACAAAGATGTGGTATGATAGGGGTGCTAATGATTTACCTGATTTACAACCCAATGAATCAATTTTAATACAAAAAGACAAAGTTTGGGAACCAGGTCAAATAGTAAATAAATACTTCACACCCAGATATTTTATTGTAAAACAAAGTGATGGTAGGGAAATTAGAAGGAATAGGAAAGGATTAAGGAAGTCATTGAATCCACCTCCATCCTTTGATAATCCAGAGCCCAGCATAAATGATCCAATCCCTCTACCTCCATTATGTAGTCCTAGACCTATCCAACCAGAGACTATTACTACAATACAGCAAACCAGTCCTCAACCAAAGTCACCTCCTTCACTATGTCAAAACTTGCATCTCCTAAAATAACATCTAGAGCTGGTAGAATAATAAGAAAACCTATGAAACTAGATTTATAAGATAAGTTTTTATATACCAGAGCAATGTTTAAATTAACTTTGTTGGAGGGGAGATGTTGTATATTATAAAATGTATCTGTTATATATTTGACTAGAGTAGTTGATTGTATATTATAAAATGTACATGTTGTATTTATGACTAGAGTAGTTATGAAATATTGTGAGTGATATATATATATAAAACACAAACATAACACCTGTGACATGACTTTTTGTTCTCACCACCTCCATTTTATTACATACTTTCAAACTTTCTGCACTAAATACGTTGATGGCACTTAACATACCAACAAATAATTCAATCTCTCTTATATAGCTAATCTACTTCTACATCCAAATTTAATTAAAATTATGAGAATGTAAAATTTGGTTTCACTATTATTGTTAAGAAGTAGATAAAGGAGATGAGCCAAGTCGAAATGACAGAATACCAGCTTCAAACCAACTAAACTATGGGGGATGATTGAGAAGGGGCGTGTTTGGAGGTAAGAGCACGTAGGATTGTTAATGGTCGTTATGCTCTGAGGTCTGTTACAGATTCTAAAAACAGAAGTTATATTCATCTGAGCAAGAGAGAAGAGATTTAGATATGAATTAGAATTAATCCTAAATAGTAGAAACATAGAATTTAATTGTCTTCACATAGTAGTTTCAACAGATTGAATATCTGTCATAAACATGGTGGCACTTGGTGATAAACTTTTTAAATGAAGAGTTAAAACTATTACATTCTAGGACAGCCTTAACATATATTCAAAAACTGTTTAGTTATTATTTTGAGAAAATAAATAATAATAGCGTGTCCGGGCTACAACAGTCTTTATTTCATTTTGCCGAAAGGGTAGCCAGTAATAACGCACTGCACCTTTGCCCAGGGGGTACCCGAATGAACTAATCGTACATCCTCTCCGTGGAAGCTCTTGCCATGTCCCGATGAGATGAGGGGATGATGATAATGAATATTATGGGGGGGGGGGAAGCCAATGAAGATCTTAACCTAACTTAAGCCTAATTGGCCAATGACTGGTGACCTTCCCTTTAGAGAAAAATCCTCCGGTACCAGCCGATAATCTAACCTGGGACCTCAAGGCCAATAATAAGCGCCCTGACCACTATACCATGAGGCTGGTTGATATAAGCTAAACTCTGTATTTCTACTGGAGAGATAATTATATTTCATTTATATTATCGACTTATTTATTTATTTTTTGCTATAAAAACTGCAAAACTGAAAAACCCTCCGGTACCAGCCGATAATCTAACCTGGGACCTCAAGGCCAATAATAAGCGCCCTGACCACTATACCATGAGGCTGGTTGATATAAGCTAAACTCTGTATTTCTACTGGAGAGATAATTATATTTCATTTATATTATCGACTTATTTATTTATTTTTTGCTATAAAAACTGCAAAACTGAAAAACCCTCCGGTACCAGCCGATAATCTAACCTGGGACCTCAAGGCCAATAATAAGCGCCCTGACCACTATACCATGAGGCTGGTTGATATAAGCTAAACTCTGTATTTCTACTGGAGAGATAATTATATTTCATTTATATTATCGACTTATTTATTTATTTTTTGCTATAAAAACTGCAAAACTGAAAAACCCTCCGGTACCAGCCGATAATCTAACCTGGGACCTCAAGGCCAATAATAAGCGCCCTGACCACTATACCATGAGGCTGGTTGATATAAGCTAAACTCTGTATTTCTACTGGAGAGATAATTATATTTCATTTATATTATCGACTTATTTATTTATTTTTTGCTATAAAAACTGCAAAACTGAAAAACCCTCCGGTACCAGCCGATAATCTAATCTGGGACCTCAAGGCCAATAATAAGCGCCCTGACCACTATACCATGAGGCTGGTTGATATAAGCTAAACTCTGTATTTCTACTGGAGAGATAATTATATTTCATTTATATTATCGAATTTTTTATTTATTTTTTGCTATAAAAACTGCAAAAATATTGTTCTAAACACACAATCACTAGCCACACTTTAATAGTTTAAACATATCTTAGCCAAACAAACAAAAAGTTTGTTAAAGGGTCACAAAATATGTTAGCCTCAGTTTTTAAAGTCTATATTTATTATGAATGAAGGTCTTGACAAACATGTAACAAACCAATTAGTAAGAATAGTAACATGTAGGTCTATCAGTGTGAAACTTAAGTTACCCATTATTTGTATCAAATCAGTAAAATCTTGCAAATGACAGATTTGTTTAGTTATGCTGGGTCACAGGAACTGGCACTGCTATTTCCGGTACAGGAGTCTAGCTAGATACGCTTCAGTCCAAACCCAAAATGGCAGGTGATTGCTTCAGGTATGGGTAGTGCCAGGGGTGCAGATGCAAGAGTAGGCCCCCCCTTCTTCTTTGGGGGACGTTTTGCTGGAAGAGGTTTATTTACACAATCATAACTTCACAGCCAGGTGTCTTAATTGATATGTATCACGTCTGAATCATCAAAATAATCTACATCTTGGTTATTAATGTTACAAAGACTTTGAGAAATTGTACTTCAAAGGTTGACCAACTGAGAGATTTTTTAGCACTATCTATTCAGGTTGTACGCATATGCACTAATTGTGCTAGAGAGTTAGCGATAAATAAGGTTACTTTTTAAGAAATGGTGCCTGCGTTTGCGTGGAGGTAGAGTGGAAAACAATTTTGGAAAAACCACCCTCAGTACACCCGACTAAAATATGAAACCCGATCTTCCTGTCATCGGTGGTCTAGTCTAGCATGAGAATGACGCCTTAGACCATGCGACCACCAAAGTAGGTATGGGAGACTTGAATTTTAAATTTGAATCCTGGTGGAGTCAACAATGTCTTCAAGTGGTGATAAAAGAGGATTTTAGGATGAAATTCTTCCACTTGTGTTGAGCAGGTACAAATATGGAGGCCGTTAGTACTGTACATTAATTATGTTAGCACAAGTTTTATTAACGAATAAGTCTTAGCTTCCCGGAGGGTAAGGTCAATTTAGCAGAAATGCACCCACGTAAGCCTGAACAGAGGGAAAGTTAATCACATGTAAAAAAACCCTTCAGACCGGGATTAAATCCCCGGCCTGTTAGTTACTGGTGGTTACGTCTTGGAACGCTTGACTTTCGACATTGAGTGTGTCGTACATAATTAATATTTACACGCTCTCACAATGAATACAAACAACTTGTACCAACGTTGTTTCAAACACAATAGGTATACTAAATATAACTGAAATACTATTAAATATTTTCTTAGATACTCAAATTAAATATAGTTGATTGTAAAAAAATCTTAGTGCATTGCTATGTAAGTCTCACCTGATTTCTGAGGAGCGTCATACAAGAGGTCCTGGAAAAAAACCCGGCATAGTTGATTTAGTTTGTAACACATTTGAAGCTAAATATAAATAATAGCGTTTAAGCATCAATAAACATAATATTCATAAAATTATTAAAATAATGGATAGTGGTGTAGAGTGTATTATGATAGTTTTTACTCTGGTTTAAATATGCCGGAAAGAGAACCAAATCTTCCAAGTGGCGTAGCGATTATACAAGATTACGTAACACTACACACAAGTAGTTTACAAAAGGTTTTTTCCACGCAAAATTAACAATTTTATCTGGCAGGAAAAATACATATATTAATAAAGAACTGTTCTACAATTTACAGTTAAGCTTATCCGCCAGATTGATATCCCCTCGCACATGTGAAAAGTTGATAAACATTGTACAGTAGCCCCATGGCTTCTTTGGTGCTGATTGACAGCTCACAGCTGACTTCCGACAGTCAACATTTAGGTATATACCTAGGGATACATAATTTGGTCTGGTAACTTTTCAAAGCCCGTCAACTGTCAGCTGTGAGCTGTCAGTCAGCACCAAAGAATCCCTGGGGCTACTGTACAAATATCATACATAAGCAGAGTTCGGAAGTTGATGACATTGCATATTTTTTCTGTGAACTCGATCGCAGTAAACACCCTGATATTGAAAACATGACTTTTATTGTGCATATTTGAATTATTTAACAGTTTATGCATTTCTTTTTTCATTTTTGAGACTTTTTTATTTTTACTCGTATCTTGCATTTTATGTCATTTTCAGAATCAGAACATACAAATTATACTACTATAAAACCACATGACGGACTAACTGACATTAATGTTTACCCACTTCCAGATGAACTAGAAACTTGACATTTGGCAAACTTATAGCTTCTAGGCTTTAAATGACGAAAACATTCCAAAACGTTGAAAAATTTAGTTTTTAACCCTGAAAAAAATTCAAAATGGCGGAGCAACTTTAAAGTCGGTGCAGTCCTTTCTTTGGAGGTTTCGTGTAGCTAGAAGACAGGACCTATAAAAAAAGGCTCTGGAATTACATTAGTTTACATCCACTTGCAAAGAAAACTCACCGGGGGGTTGGGGGCGGAGCCCCAACGATCAAAGTGAGTCATAGCATACAATGGGTAATTTTTTAATGACCAAATTATTTATTTCCATATACTTGGAGCTTTCATTTGTTCGTGTAGTTATTAAGGCCCGAAATGGAACAATGAGCATGGCGGCATAGCCTAATGTTGTCTGATGGTAAACATTACCCTTTAGAAGACATTTAATATGCTATATCGCAAAAGTGACCTTTCATACATCAAGTATGCTCCAATAACATTAATTCAATGCAGACTAAGGTTAATCTAAGACGTATCTCTCTCTCTCTCTCTCTCACACTAATGTTCTGACTATTTCATTGCCTAGTTCTGTCTTTGCACGACTCCCCACCCATTACCATAAACATACAAGATAAACAATTGAATTTTAAATGTGTTATTTGATTTTTTTAAGATAATATTTTGTATTTTTGAGGATATAAAAACAGAGTTTTTAAGTTCATAATTTTTATTTTAAGGGCATTTTTTATTTTTGAGAGAATTAATACATCGTTTTTAAATGCATTATTTTGGGTTTTAAGGGTCCTTAATTCCTGATCCCTGATCATAATCATTTTACAGCTACATGACTGATAAAAGTTCTCCTAGGATTTGAGGAATATCCAGATATGGCAGAACTCGCCTCTGAGGCGCTTATTTGACACAGTATAAACTATTTCCAACGGGATCAATGCTTCATTTCAATCCTTCACGAAATCTTCTAAAAGCGAAAATAGGCCAAGGGAAGTAATAAAGGGGTGAAGCTGTAGGCCTTCCTGTAAGAGGGTCACCTAGGTATCTGAGATAGTGTAAATCAAATGTTGTGTTTAAGATAAATATGGATAAAACTGGTAATAAGACTTGAGTTTGATATTCACTGGAATTAATAACAAATTAATAACAACTTATGAAATTTTAGATTCTGAAAAGTCCATAAAAACACATGATATTATTGATCATTAAGATATAAATTAGAAATAAAAGGTAACTAGTATACGAGCATACAATGGATTTTTGTAGTGTTTTTTTTAATAGTGTCTGTCATATTTTACCGCGAGAGATGCAGTATTTAATTTGGTCTGTAGACTATTCACGGCTCTAGTGGCACAGAACGTTGCCCATATTACACTTGTGTAGGTTGTCTACACGTCGTACACGTAGCAGGTATTACACATAAGCTGCATTCTGACGAACGATCATCTTGCCACTCAGTGGAGAGGGGAGTTATTTTATCGTCTGCACTTGGTTTTACTGGTTCAGTTTGTGCTAAGATGTCTCGTCAACAACAAATATACGAAGAGCTGCTTATATTGTGCGGGTACTATTAAAGTTTGAAATCTCGTAGTGTTGTAAAACGAAGAAAGAAACGTGTGTGGAGTGGAAATTTAGTGTTAAAACGGAACAATGTGTCACACACTGTAACGATTTTACCTGAATTAGATGCTGATGACTTCCGAAACTACTTACATATTAATGAAGACACCTACAAGCATATTTTGTCTATAGTCTAATATAAACACAGTGAGCGTGGTTCACATGAACGAAAATGTTGAGAAAATGGATCCTCTGATCTGGTACTACCTTATTTCGACCAAGCGCGCGCATACGCAGTACAACATTTGACAAGTTGGAAGCGCAGAAAGCGATTGCACGGCGCAGAAAGCAGTCGTCCGATCAGAAAATATCAAACTCGTTTGATATTTGCGCTGCCAGCTTTCTGATACACGCACTGATCACTTAGGTGTGTTACAAGATCATCTTGCAGCGCTGCAGAATGATGTCAGAAAGCAGTGCTGCAAGTTGCTACGTGTAATGCGGCCTTTAATGAAATGACGTAATGATAGTAAAT
This sequence comes from Timema shepardi, assembly GCA_902151425.1. Classification (NCBI taxonomy): domain Eukaryota; kingdom Metazoa; phylum Arthropoda; class Insecta; order Phasmatodea; family Timematidae; genus Timema; species Timema shepardi. The sequence goes on from CABFVX010006231.1 coordinate 33,175, forward strand.
ATGGCGGTGTGGGCCAGTGGGCTTAGTTTACCAACCCCTGGGGATTGTTGGCATAATTCCTCTTAAGAGAAATATACCCGAGTTACCATCTGAGAATCGAACCCAGAGCCCCTAGATCAGTAGCCAGGGGCGTTGATCTCTAGACCAAGAGGATAGTCTGTGAATAGAATGATGTAGCTTGATACGGTAAAGAGAGGAAGGGGTATCACAACACAAATTGTATTGTCATATGTACTTTCCTCGTTCCCTGTTTGTTCTCCTACTGCCAGACAGCTCCACCAAGGAACGTTATAAGTCCACTTGGTTTCTGGAGTTTGCGAATTTCTACTCGACTGTTATAGAGCCCAAATTCTGATTTGAAGAAAGTAAATGAATGTTTAAAAAAATAATCTTCAGGATTAATAATTTCCGGTGACCTGAAATCAGACTTATTTCTAGTAGTTTCCATGTGTTACTCGAACTATCCTGTCCTCCCTTTGTTGGAACAACCTTGAGTCTGTCGGTAGCTTTGTTAGCCCGGACGGGGACTTGGTCACCCTCCAGACTCCATGTATAGTCCACAGTCCTCTCACTCCAGTCCACTTGTTCCAGGTGGGTGTCGAACTCTGCCACAACTTCACGCCTCAGGATTGTCTCCTCCACGGGGTCCTTGGGCTGAGGGACAAACAACCATCTTCTACTTACATAGAGGAACACCCTGAATGCCACACTGTGGTCACAATTGTGAAATCAGGGAAGGATGATTGTTACAAACAGTAATATAGCTTGAGACTCGCATTGGTTGACCCACGGACAAAAACATAGTTATTGAGCTCTTCTAATATGATTTTCTGGTGCAGAATAGTCATGGTTTGAATACAGGGACAGTTATACTGACATAATTTTTCCTGCAAGTTTTATCACGCTTCCTTCTTGAAAATGAAGTATATTTTCTATACATTCTCCCTCCTTCATCATTACCCGATTAACTCAATTAAATGCGTGTAGCCCGGATTGGTAGTAAAACGTTGTGCAAGAAAAACCCTGTGAAAATATGATTATATTTATAAATTATATATCTTTTTTAAATATGTTAACTACTACTTTCCTGGTGATGACACGGATCGTAATTAATTTAATGCCTTTCAAGTAAATATTTCAGGCCTATCTCATCCCCAAGTTTTCGAACCAGGGAAATATCAAGAACACTACTCGTCTTCAACCAGGAATGACCAAGATCTGCTTACCAAAATTATAAAAGTAACAGACAAATTGTCGATGCCAAAATTACTTCAATCGCAAAGGAAAAGTCAAAAGTAAAACCCACTTCTTCTCCTTCTCTTTAGTGTAGTAACCCAACACAGTCATAATAAATTAAAGGTGGGAACATTTTCCTTGCTTATATTCACACAACAGATTTTAAAGAAATCCTAAATTTACTTGGTCAGTAGGGAGGTCTATGAATTAATATGTATTAATAATATAATAATATGTGTATCAATCTGTAGATTGATTAAGACTTGGGTAAAAATTATAATCGAAGGGTGAGAACAATAAAATGATTTGCTTAGGTGTGAGTGGAAGGCTTCGCATACGTTGGTGGTTCTTGTCAGCCTGGCAGAAGACTCAGCCCATACGGTGGTGGAAAGTTAGCTTAAGAAGAAATGTTGGTGCCGCATGTATCAGGTTAAAGACAGACGGATCTAAGAAAAGCAGACCAGAATAACATTTCACACACTACCCAACCTCGTTTGTAGCCTTGTAATCTGTGGACAAGCCTAACATTTGGACTTTCCTCCGCCGAGTCTGGGTCAAGTGAAAACGACACCCGAAAAAATTAATTTCAAGACAAATGTTTCGCACAGCATTGTGAATGGCTTTTTAAACTTTCTCATGAGGTTGTAAGGGCCAAGGAAGTTTTGAAAAAGTTCACTAATTGCCTTAAAACGTTTTGTGTAGTTGGCTTTTTCCTTATTTTTCAAGAAAAAAAAGACCAAGGCGATATACGAGCCATTAAAATATCCCGAAGAGTGAATAATCGGAAGAAATATTTTAGACAATATTAAAATGTTCCATCAATATAAACAGTTTGTAAATCTGTTAAAAATTTAAGGTTATAAGAAGTTCCATAAATCAACAAATTATCCTCCACCAAGTTAATCACAAGCACAACATTCTCACCTCTCTTGGTTAGCGGATACATTTGAGCAAATCTGGTGTGAGCCTCATTGATGTTAGTTTACATTTTTGGCATAACCTTCCTTCTCGCATTATTCCTACATTTTCTAATTTTTTTTACAGCGTTAAACTGAAGATCCGAGGTTTCATGAACACATGATCAAATGATTTTTAGTGATTCACTAATGTTTTCTGTGGCTTTCCAGTTGGCAGCCGCATTTATAACTAGTGTAGGCTCATCGAAGGACCATGAGTATGGTGGTCATTACTCTACCGTCAGACTCACTTAGATCAAAAAAATGTTAAAAACTTATACACCTAATTGCATTTAATAAGCCAAGCTCGGGTAACATAAGCAAGACAAAAATTATTATTAATTCTATGAAGTGTTGTGAAAAGACTGGGACAAACTCTGTTCACGGAAAAGGTAAACAAACATTAGCAACTTTGGGATGAGCCATGTTCACGGAAAAAATAAACAATCCCAGCCTCAAGACGAGTAGTGTCTAGTTTAGTTTTAATACTATCCCTATTCGGGACGAGCCTTATAACCCCACTTTTATTACCAAATTAAACCATTCTTAGAATGTTTTTCAAAATGTTAAAATGTTTTCAACCTGAAGTAATGTTCATGGGAACTATTTACCACTCCCAGGGGCTGTGCTATTAGGTTTTGTTTGTTAAGTTTGAGTGATTTCCATCCGTTTGGTTTATTATACCAATAATAAATAGATTTCCTATAATATATAATTAAAACACTAATTTAAAAAAATACTTACTGGTAATTTTGGTTCTCCTGTCTTCTGTTTGGGGGCCTTCACTTTATCTGGTTCCAGCCACTGTTCAGAATAATGTTATATTCATTAGGTAAAATATTAGATAACTTAGTAGTTTTAAAATGTATCCATGATATTCCATTTTTTCCTCATTGTTCATTTAGCGTACTATTAGTTTAAAAATACTTGCTATATTTTAATAGGCTATGGTGTCAATAAATTATCAATTTATCTTTTAATTGTTTCTGTATTAATAGTTTTAAAAATGACCACCCAAGCTTTGATAATAGCCAACAAAATATATCGACCACTCAGAATTATAGTTTCATCTTCAAAATTTTAAAATGACAAAATAAACCAGAGAATTGTGGTTTTGGCCAATCGATTAGATCAAAGTAAATGTTGATGGGAAATATTATTGTGAAAAATAAGTTGATAATTTAACTTGATCTAAACTAAGTTCTAATCAATAATGAAAGTTGGATACTAGTTTTGATATGGTTTCTTTACACGCTACTAAGCACAAGAAAGGTTTTAGGAAGTTGAAGCCGTTTCACCACTTTAATAGTCATAATACTCTTTAGCACACTTGTACTGTCTTTACCCGCGTTACTGCATTCTAATGTAACCAATAATAAAATAAACATTAACAAGTTAATCCTTCTTGGTAGTTATAACATTAAGTATACTATTATCATTCTGTCTCACAGTTCTTACAAAGATATAACATCAAATATTACATTTTATACATATACAATCAACTCAGTGCATTTAATAGTAATCACTAAACAAGACCATTTATTCTAAAATGGAAAACTAGCTGTAGATCTACCATAGCAGTATATTTGATACAAACCAAGATGGGAGCGTTACTTTTTAGTCTAAATGCAATACAGAAACAAATTAGAAACTACTTAATCATGGCTACACAACCAATCTCTGACACGTATACCACATAACAAAGGACAAGTTGTTTCAAGCAAACTTAGTACTGAAACCTTTCTTAATAATATGTGCGTTAAAAGTGAAGTTAGTCATAGCTATGAACAAACAATAAATATCATCTTTGCCAAAAGATTCATTGCATCTAAACGTGCAAATATATCATTTAAACAAACGTATACTAATTATAAAGCCTCAGTAGGTGGTAATGAGTAAGCAATCACCTGCATGAAAACAATCCTGGTTCTAACGCTTGACCTCATTGTGTCCCTGAGGGCTTCAAGGTCATCATTAGGTGTGGGGACTTCTATTGAAGGGTCTGGGTACTCGATGATTTTGGACCAGGGAATTCTTTCCGTCTTGAAGCATGGTATACGCCTTCTCTCAGCTAATGCTTCTTCAACATTCAACTCACATTCTTTGGATACGCTTTTAAAAATAGACATTCTTGTATCTGGGAAGACACTTGGTCGCTTATTTCTTTCTGCCTCCATTCTTGTAGCTCTCCCAATATCTAATTCATTCTTGGTTTTCCCATATTCTTTATGCAAGTCCTTATCTTCAACGTTGTATTTTACTGTATTTTCTTTCTCTACACTAGCCGACGTTTTACCGCCACCATTCGCTTTGGATTTTTTCTCATCTCTTACTTTAGTTTTTTCTTTAATTACTTTCTTTTTGTCAACTATGTCTTGAAAAGGTTTTTCCTTTTCTATTGAATATTTTCCCTTGCCTTGTTTATCTTTATTCCCATTCTTCACGTTATTTTTACGTGCATATTTTTCTCTATCAATATCATTTTGAATTTTATCTTCTTCTTTAGGTTTCCATTCTTCAAACTCAGGAGGTTCTTCTCTGCTTCTGAGCTTGTGCTCCAACAAAGGCAGCTCAACCTCCAGGTGGTATGTCTGCATTACTTTCTGTTGAATAACATCCTTAAGATTACATTCATTTCAATATCAAATATTATTAATACAAGGAAATATACGGGTATTTTGACTTAGCTTCTTAGGTTTCGAAGCTAAAAATGTAGTATGTCAACATTATATTATTATAAATATGGCAAAGGTTAAAATTACAGTAAGGTCCACCAATGGCCAATTAAAGGATATGACCTCGGAAGAAAGTTGTTTGGTGCATGGGCACATCCTGTTGAGAGCTCCATAGGTCTTGGATGATCATGTTGAGTCCTTTAAGGGTGATTTACATGGTGCTGCTTTTATTTGCTTTGAAAAAGCTTCTTTATAATCTGGTAAAAGAGTCTAGAGACGCGGCTTCTTTTATTTTCTCGCGTAGTAATTTTGAAGACGAGGTGAATAAAATATGCTAGCTGACAAGTTGAACATGTCAAATCGAATTACTAGATGCTCATACCAGCAGCGTCAGCGCTTTTAAGAGTGACCGACGAATGAGTTTGCCCACGACCGTCTACAGTTACAGGCCGGAGCATTGACTTGGCAACGTCGCCAGAGCTACAAAGAGTGGTCCTACCAGCGTCAGGTAGTGAGCACACCGCCTTCACTGACATAATAAGGCGATTGTTAGTATTTGGTGTCTATTACAGCCATTGCTTATATTTTTTAACAAATAAATTACCTTGATTATTAAGTCTTATATCTGTATATTCATTACAAAGATTACTGTCATGTACACGTTTTAATTTAATACATAACGCTTGCACGTGGAATATATCTTTCTTGAAACATTTATATTTTACATTTACTCACAGTATTTTTACATGATCAACTTAAGTTTATCAACTAAACCCAAACATTGTAATATTTGTTTCATCAAAAATCACAACACGTAACGGTCTTTCAAACACTGACTGTACGACGCTACAAAAAACAAATGAGAGGTCATTGAAGAGTTGCAAGTTTTCGCCTTTTGTTCGTGGATTTCGATACTGAAATGGCTTCATTTTTAGGTTTAGGGTAATTGCTGAGCAAAAGGGTGAATAACAAATCTTGCACGGAAGTTCCACAAACACAAATTTCATCAAGCCCATTCGTATCCCTACACATATCCTTTTTTAGTTACATTTATGAGTGTGGGTTTTTGCCGATTTGTATCTAAAAACATTTGCTCGTACTTTCACAAAGCAAAGCTTGCAAGACACTGTACATAATCTTACAGGTTTTAAACATTACATCTGATGGAGTTGTCTAACAACCGCTGTTTTTTTTGAACTTATCACAATTTGCATTTTTTTCCCCTGCTTTGTGAGAAGCATATTCAGAAGAATATGATAGGATACATTTCAGTGATATCACTGTTCATATGTTGTTAGGGCATTGTTGTAAGATCATTAAAGGAACGTTCAATGATTTCAGAGCTCACATTCTCTGAACTGTCTTGATCACAGTTTTGAAATTCACGTATATTTTAAAATTTTGTTTTTATTTGTCCATACTTGGCAGATCTACTAATACCTTATAAACGCTTAGCTCGATTTTGTTCAGGCTATGATTACTATCATGCCACCACCAGAAATGATAATGAACATTGTTCTAATGACTCTGTTGTTATCAGAAATAATGGCTATGACAACAAACCCGCATTCTTGTATAAGGGACACACTTTCTTCGCTAGCTTTGCCAGATCTTCTTTTTAAATGACATAATGGAACGAGAGCCGCTACTTGTTGGAATCTTTCACACGCTGAAATAATCACGAAAACCTGCAATATTTTTGTTTTCAGTTTGTTCACTAATTGAACCACACCTGTAAATAACCGGCTGCTTTACATACATTTCATCCAACTGTAAGATAACAAATTTTTCTCACTCTGCAAAATTCTTCGAAAAGGAACTCAAAAAAGTTTTGAACTGCTATTATCAACAGAAATGTTAAGTGCTGAGGAAAGTTTGCATAGACGTTTAGGATACGGTAAAAACAAAAAGTTGTTACTCTGAATAACTTGATAGCATGATGCAGACTGATAGATCATGAAAGAGCATGCCGACAATAATGATTAGTATCTTCTCCTACAACAACAAAACTCTTCTGCTGAAAATTGAACTTGTGCTGTAGTATCTGAAAAAAAAAGCTCTTCGGTTTTCGATCGAATTAGTTTCTTGATTTGGGACAAATCCCCTTTGACATTTTAAACTAGTTTCATATACGTTTGCAAATGATTTAATTCTTGTTTTTATGGATCAAAATTACAATATTTTACTAATATACCTTATAGGTGAGACCACTGACGTAATTTAGTAACAGTTGTTTGTTGTATTGACTCTGTTTTTGGTTGATTCTCATCGGCATGTATGCGAGCAAAGTCATACCATTTAAAATATTCACTCTAGCGGAAATTACAGGTGTATCACAAAAATTTAGAATATAGAACATGCATGAATGTCATCAAATAAAATGTTCCATTTAGATGCACACGCCTTACTGACATGAATTTTGTGCTTAGTAACAATATCTTGATTTTTTTTACTTCGTCTTGTTATAAATGTTCCCTAGCTTTTATTTCTTTGTTTATTCTAATCTCTGTTTTCCGTTCTAGCTGGGTTGCTTAGTTTGTTTACGTATTTAGGTAGAGTTGGGAAGATCCGTGGAAATGCATCGCAACCAATTGATGTTAGTGTATATTTCTACAGTCACAAAATCTTTACTTTCAAAATGTTTTGCACAAACAACAGTATTTTATGATGGTATCCACTGACTAAGCGGAATATGTTTAATCAATTATCCTCTAAGTTCAACGTTTTTATGAAATTTAAACACAGAAACATATCTTTTGTTGAAGCATAATATTGTTTTGCAGCTTGACACGCAACAATGCTGAGGAATCTAGAAAGAAAATATCAATAGTATGGAATTATTTAAAAAAATATAGGTTTGTTAAATTTTTCAAAATAGGGGATTATATAAAATGTGGAATATTAAAATAAATACTACTTATAACTATCTTGTTAAAATTCACAGCACAATGCAACTAATAACTAACAAATTTAAACTATTAGAAAACTTTACACTTTAATATATAATTAACATACAGTTTGTTTGGATGTATAACTTAACTGATTCGAAAACAATGATTGTAGAAAACATTCGTCGTGAGTTGTGGTGACCATGCATTTAGCTTCACTAAACTGCTTGGCGGGATCACAGACCAATCTTGAGCTGGACCACTTGCATTGTTGCCATATTTCCCATGCTCTGGCCTTTAACTGTAGATGGCTGTGGTCTGCCTTAATGATAATGCGCGTAACGGGCAACTGGCTTCAAACCCTGTTTGAGACGCATGTGAGAGGTGAGTTTTTTTTATGGCATGACACTGAAAACTTGTTAAACGCTTCTCACTTTTTAGAAACATCGTGTAAATGTTTATGAGCTAGCGAATTTTCCAGCCAGATAGGTACAGCATCAAGGTGGCGACCAAAAATAGCCAGCGAATATCGTCAAAAGCAGCACCATGTGAATCACCCTTTAAAGTGCCCCCCTTTGTGCCCATTCTACATATGACTTTGTTTGGTATAGTTTACTATTTCTCCTAGGATAACCTCTTTTCCCTTTTTAAGGTAGGAAAAAATTTGCTTTAAGAAATAACATCATATCCACTGTTAATTTCCCGTGTGTATCCTTTACAAGACCGTACCCAGCGAGGGGCTATAAGGGTTCAAACCCTCCAAAATTAAAAAAAGAATTTGACAAATTTAAACAGTACATAGGATTTTATTAGCACAATATTTTATTAAAAATTTGATCATTCATAAATATTGAATACTTGTAGATAAATTGCCAACGTTATTTGAACGTATATTCGCAAAATTTAAAGCTTTTTAATTGTTGTTGTAAGTATATTACGATACATTAATTTTTAATTTAATTTTATTTTTAAATCACTGAGAAAAACTTCGTTGGCAAAGCATCAAGGTTCTCAATCTTTGCTATTCAAGTACTTCATAATGAATAAATAGGTATGCAGCAGTACTGAATCAGTAGTTGGATCGGCGTATGGGAACCCCACTTCCACTAACGGATCAAAACACTTTTTTCCCAATCATTGCATGTTATGTTGCAACACTCCCCCTGGGTT
>CABFVX010006232.1:0-42099 GCA_902151425.1 Timema shepardi
CCCTCCATCACAGGGAAAAACAGACATCCCACACCCACCCACATTATGCAAATGAGTGGGCCAGAATCGACACTTTCCCTTTACTTAGCCATACAGTCCGCTTATTCGGTATATTTGCTTGCTAGGTTCTACTTCCAATGTTGCTACATCTCTGGTCGATTATACTGGGAGATTCATTAGGAACTAAACACAACTAGATTACTAAACAACTTCATAGCATCAGATAAAGTTTGAAGAACACCTATATACCTTCTTCTTAGGACCTTTACGATTCTGAATATATCCTAAAACTTTACGTTGTAAGATGTTAAAAAAAACTACCAAAATACGTTTGTTCAGTTCCGAGTGAATCACTCTGTATCAGTCATAATAGATCATATTAACTAACAGCGATTAACCATAGTGAGTAGAAGGAAGAAGGTGAGAAATATCAAGTCAAAACTCCACGGACTTAAACTATAATGAGCAATGAAAATGTGAAGAAAGATGAAGTGCGCCATTGTGAGCCATTCAAAAGATAAACAATAATATTTATTGGAACACAGAGGAAAAAACTATATATATATAAAACTATATAATAATTACTTAAATATATCTAAATATATATTATTATGTTCAGAATTAAATTTAATAACAATTTATGTCCAAAATGCAGGGGTAAGGAGGAGAGTTTATGGGAAGTAAACCCACATTATTAGTAAGAGATAATGGAAGGATCATAACAAACCACACGTGGAAAAACATTCTCAATGCACCTGGTCTAGATTTGAACCTTGTTCTCAGTCAATTACTAGTAATTCTAAACTGACAGCGATATCGGTTTAACAATATAAAGAATAAGATAACTATTCAAAGTATTTGCTATAGTGGACTTGTACTTCCTAAAAGGACAGGCCAGTCGCGAACTAACTTAAAATAACGTGTGTGTCTTTTCTTGAAAAGTGGGATTGAATAGTAGGCGTAAGTATGGTATCATAAATCACGAATGTAGCCGAGGTTTTCCGATCAGTGCCAAGCTCACTCACCAATCTCATTCTTCTTCACACCACTTTCCACGGCTGGTCGTCTCGGCCGGCTTCTAAGGACTGGGTGGACGTAAAACTGAGTCGGGTAGGAAAACCCTAGTTTTGACCGTGTGGGCAACACAAGTTTCGTGTTGCTTTTGCACATCAAGTTATTTGTTAAAATTAAATAACTCCCTTTACTAATATTATTACATGGTTAAACAAATAACTACCAAATATGGCATTATTGAAATACAGTATTAAAAAAAAATTGAGATATTTAACGTGCACGCTCTGAACCGACTGATTATATCAGCACAAGAATGTCTATGGTTGAGCGTGAAAGCGATACCAATTTTGCTGGTAAAGGTATTTTCACATACTTTCTTGGGATCTTTTACATGCCTTAATCAACAGAGAACTGACGGCTATACTTTCCCACCGAAGAAAGTTATGCTACGAATTTTTATATTTCAAGAAAATTCATCAATCCGGGTTGGGTTTGAACCCATTAACATCGGTTTCTGAGAAAAACACCTCACTCCAAGACAAACAAGATCAACGAAATACAATACAAGTTTGCTAAATAATATATTTTTTAAATATTTAAATTCAAATTTCTTATGTATGTATAGCTTATTATAATGAAATAATTACAAGTTAATATTATTATTATTATTATTATTATTATTATTATTCAAAGCATATCGGTTTTGTTTTCAAAAATTCGATTCTAATAACTGAAAAAACAAAATATATAACTGTCACTGCCTGTTTCTTCTTAGTGACGTTTGCCTAACCCAATCCCAATATTCGGGCTTGACGGCTGAGGAATTCCTATTTATTACAACCGGGAGGACCACTGAATTAAACAACTCCAACTCAGACTTACAGTGGTGCAGGAACGGTGAGTGGGGGCACGGGGGTAACTTTTACCCTCCACCCAAATAGAAAGGGGTAAAAAGTATTATATATAAAAACTAAAATGTGCTTGTAGCACACACTGGGAGGATTTTGAATACTCTGAGAGTGATAACAGCTACATCAGCTACTGCAAAATAAGTTTTTCACTGCTTGTACGAATAAAAATCTATCTTTTTTCTACGATGAGGCAACTTAGACTAAATCACCTGTATCTGCTTGATGCATACCCTGAGAGGTTCAACAAAATTGTTAGTGGTTTTATAGCTAATAGCGAATATAGGCCAAAGTGTATGGAAACCTAATTTAATATTCATTGTTTCATAATTTCTAGTTGAGCCGCTTCAGATATAATTTTTCTTAATTTGTTTTGTGTGTATTAATTATAATGTTTGGCATGACTAAAATACACGAGAAAAATGCACAATGGGACCATTAAATACCTTATTATACAAGATCTCCCTTTACGCATTTTTGCTATAACGCGATTCAAACAAAATAAAAAAATAATTGCTTGGTCAGCTGTAATTTTGCAGTCACCCTGTGCGGGGGTGGCTGTAATTTTGCAGTCACCCTGTGCGGGGGTGGCGTGACCTTGTGCGCGCACATTCCAGTGATAACAATGATCTTTACTGTACAGTTAGCGTATAAACCGAACGGGTAGTAAGATGCGGTGCTAAATATATACTGTACAGTTTGGTGTTGGGGGGTGGTATTGACAACATTGGAGATGCATGGGCAGAATTTAGGAACAGTCATGTAAGAAGGGAGTTTGGAAAAATATTTAGGTTGAAGTTTCTGATTCTTATGATTTTGATCCTGAGCAAGAGTTTTCCAATTATAAACATGACATTGTTGACATAGAAAGATGTTGTATTTGAGGACGTAGACCAGGCAAATGTAGATGAATTGCTCCAATCCCACTCATCATAACTCACCAATGAAAATCATCTAGAAATTAAGAACGGCATAAAGGATTAAGAGGAAGAGCCCTATATTGTTGAGAGGTGACTTGGTGGTCTAGGGGTAAGGTTTCAGACTTCTATGCTGGCGACCGGGGTTCAATCCTCGGTCCCGGCAAACATTTATCTGATTACCAAACCCTTCCTTCACCTCTGACAAGGAGTGTATTAAGCACAACTTGTGAATGTGGGGAATACCAGGCCTCCACCGTGGTTCGGATCCCACGTTAAACTGTAGGTCCTCCATTTCATCTCACAATCACCCTACCATTGCACATTAGCGTAAGTGCGTATAACCCGAACGGGTAGTAAGACGCGGTGCTAATAATAATAATAATAATAATAATAATAATAATAATAATAATATGTAGTTGAGCCTACGAAACAACTTTCAACAAAACAATTTGATGATTTTTTAAGCACATTGACAGTGCAATTAGAATTAATGAAGAGAATGACCCTTAAATGGATAGGAGCACTAAAGTTGCCAGAAAGTTTCTGAGTTATTTGGCTTGCTACAAATAACTTTATAAAGAGAGGAAGAATGCTGCCAGTCAGCTGAGTCTTGACCATTTATCAAAATTTGATTTTGATCACGGGTCCACCGCCCATCCTTTAGTGGGTGCAGGAACAGTTCAGAGCCTAAAAGAATATCTACATGACCAGGGATGGGAAAATGATTATCTGATAGCTTAAAGTCGTCAGGGATACACCTGCCACCAATAACTAGACGTATAGCTGGCATAGCGCCTAAAATATTAGGAAGTACATAGCATATTACATTATCTGAGTAATTTGAAATCTTTGGCATTAATTGTAGGTCCATGCTATGTGAAGCTGTAAACGCGATGTTATTGATCCCTGCAATTGGATATAGGTTGCGCTGACGTCTTGGTTTTAACCACTGAGAAAGTGACTCCATGATGAAGTACGACTGTGAACAACAATCCAAAAGTACACTGCAGGAGTGAGTGTGACCAGGGTGGTCCTTGACCTTGATGATCACTGTAGACAATAATACTTGAGTTTGGCTTCTCTGTTTGAGACTACAATAGCTGCCCTGAGTAGGAGTTAAACAAGCATTGTCTGGTTGTTTGCACTCACCCGGATCTTTTTGATCCTGGTTATCATGGTGTCCACCATTTTGCCTGAGTTCTTATGCACACCTACTGGCAAACGCTGTTCATTGTGAAGCAATGTATCGTGAGATGGGACACAATTAATACATTTGTGCGTGCTAGGACACACATTTACACTGTGACAATTTTGTAGGCAGTTGAAACATAACCCTCTTTGTTCGACATATTTCTTTTTATCATACAAACTGGTACAAAAGAAATCATTACATTTGTACAGACTGTGGGTGTTATTACTACAGTAATGGCACTGCCTTTGTGAAGTGCTAACTGGTGAGTTGGTGTGGTGAGGCAAATTCTTAACCTTGAAATAAATATCATGTTTGCCTAAATTGATATGTTCATTATCAAAGGGCCTAAAATTTTCTAATGCCTGCTTTCAGCGTTCCAAAAATGCAGTGAAACTATCTAAAGTTTGGAATGACTTATCAGAAATTGTTAGGTCCCGTTCTCCCCTTGTCATAGCATCAATTCTCTCTGTGAAGAGATGTACAAGAAGTAGGTATGTCAATGTTAAGCTCACTAACTGCATTTAAGTTACTCTCTGCAGTGTTAATGAATTAGAGTGATTCTACTGCAGATTCCTTCTGGACAGGTTGGATGTCTAGCAATTGCCTTATATGGGTGTATGTGACAAGACGTTAGTTTTGGTATCCATCCTCAAGCAACTTCCATGCCACTGTCGTAGGAGGTAGGTGTTGTACTAACTGTGTGGTCTGACCTGAAAGTGATTACAAAAGATAGTGAAACTTCTGAATTGTAGGCACTTGTCCGTTCTCATGTACCATGACATTGAAACTGTCCACAAAGGTTGTTCATTTCTCATATTCGCCATCAAAAATAACTAGTTTTATTGCAGGTAATCGTATGCCTGAATTATTACAGGAGTGTGAAATTTAATTTAATTACTATGCTGACCCATTAATTGTTAAACCTAGTGCTACCGTAGTTTGTTATATTAAATCCTGCATAGTTGCGCAAATTATGTAGTATTTATCCTCAAATTCCTGTCTATATCCTTCATTTTCAATAGTTGACTCTAGAACAGTTTGTTCAATTTGTAATTGAACTACCTGAAATTTGTCCCAGATTTCACTTAATTTCTGATAACGCACTTTCACTTCATTTATGGTTTTGTTTATTTCATTAAATTGATCTAAAAATGTTTGCATACGTATGAGGCTTCCATTTAAAACATCACGCTTTATACTTAGTGCCTTAAGTTGTTCTTGCGCCATAAATATTTAAAGCGATTATGAGATGCCAGTGAATAAGACATGCACAGACTGATCTTATGTGAAGAAACTTTTTTAAACCTTATAAGTTAACTTGCTATAGTTGGGAGTATGACACTACTCGTTGTGATAAAACTCATCATTAAAGTTGACTTGCTATAGCTAGCCGATCGCGTGACGTCACAATGTTGTTGCGTGCGTGCGCTCTCTCAATATACAAAGCTAAGATGGTTGATTGTAATGTTTATATCCTGCGAAGAAAGACCTTGTTTTTATTGAAATGGTTAATAAAGGTCAATACTAACGTTACAAATTCTAGATGTAGGAAAATACCTATGTATTGCGCTGTGAGAGAGAAAGAGAGAAAACACATTCACCTGTATACCACCGATGACAAGTCCTTACAGAATTATGACGTCAAACTCAAGGCAGACAATATCTTGTTGACATCTTAAAAGATGAACGAGACGAAGAGAGATACGGGATGACGAGGGTTTACAGTTGAGGTTTGACAGCTGAAGGCGAAGGGGTGGAAGACAAGAAGGCAGAGGAAGAATGGCAGATAAGCACTTCACTGTGTCTTAGAAGTCCTATAGCACATAGGTGAGGAGGGCTCTTAACCATTGGGCTTATGGAGCAAACAACGGTGAACTTAAGGTCTACTATGTTTTATATAATTCCTATTTTATTAACACTTATTGCCTACTTCAACTATAATCTAAGAAATGTTTTATTTCCTCATTCAGACGTTGATTTATTCTTTCGATTTAAAAAGGAGAAGATACAGTTTAGTGACTAGATCCTTGTCCATGTGCTTATAACGTTGAAATAAGCATTAGATGTAAAAATATAGCACAAGCGATATTTAATTGAGTTATTTAACGGGAACTTTCTGAACTGACTGTTTATGTCAGCACATGACTTATAAACTAACTTAAACATAGAACAAACAAAACATCCAACCCCCGGCCGTTAATTCACATGAGGCTGGTATGCTAACGACTGAGATAAGGTGTCGAAATATTTCAATTGTTCATCAATAGCACACTTCAAGATTTTACAGTAGCTTACCATCATTTCGAAAGGTAAAATAGTCAGCCAGCGTAAGAGAAAATGAAAAAAGTGTGGGTGGGAGAAATTAACCTGACGAGTCAACCTCTCTTACTATCCTCTCTTATTGACCGAGTCCAGACCAAACTTTGAATGTTGTCTGAACGATAGTGTTCAAAGACAGGGGGAATGTGTCAGTTTCCGCATCGTGGTAAAATACAAATGACAAACAAAAGTGTGTTGCGACCCCCTATCAAACTACATCATTCGAAAAACAAATTTTCAATCTATATTCTCATTGTAACTCCCGTTCGCTCCCCGATCATGTACTGTACGTCTCAACGATCAATTGAAATATGTCATTTTTGGACTTTCAAAGGGAAAAATTTATATTTTTAAACTAAGTTTACAAGTATATATATAGATATATATATATATAAAACAATAGAAAATAGTATTTTATTTATTCCAGTAAAGACCAAACATTTATACTATCAACAGTTTTATCAACATTTAATCTCTACTAAACGCATGCGAGACACTGTTTAAGTTAACTAAACAGCCTTCTTAATATACAGGAACAAATTGAAAAGGGTGAATTATCATAATTATTTTTAAATTATTTAGCTTAATGGAATAGGATGTGGTTGAATTATCTTATTAAGTTCTCGGATATTTCAGGTAGTGTACACACAACTAGTTTTCATAGTGGGTATATACCCGTAGATTACGAGCATTGGTTTCGACTGATAAAACAAACTATACCACTCTAAATATTGTTTTTATTTCTTTAGTTGAGTGATAACTTGATATAAAGTGGTCTGGCTATTTAGGTTGTATTAAATTCATTTTATAACAAACGTCTAATAAATACGTCAAGTAATAGGCAAGTCTTAAACACTGGCCATGCATCTAATCTTGCCAATATTTTTGAAACTAGAGCAAACTCAGGTTTATTTTCCTTAACTGTCGTTTCTTAAGTTATAACTTCGTTGTGTTGCAATAATTGTGTTTTTAAATGACACAACTAAGTATTATAAGCATATGGCGATGTTTAGTGAACGGCAAGAACAAATCAGAATTATTATTATTTATCTAAGAAATTGTGTGAGGTAACCGACGGATTATTTGTCTGAAAGGGTTAAAATCATATGTATGCATGTAGAGTATTTGTCAGAAATAGTTAGATTCCCAAGCATGCATTTAGAGTATTTGTCAGAAATAGTTAGATTCACAAGCATGCATTTAGAGTATTTGTCAGAAAGAGTTAGATTCACAAGGATGCATGTAGAATATTTGTCAGAAATAGTTAGATTCACAAGGATGCTTGTAGAGTATTTGTCAGAAAGAGTTAGATTCACAAGGATGCATGTAGAGTATTTGTCAGAAATAGTTAGATTCACAAGGATGCATGTAGAGTATTTGTTAGAAATAGTTGGATTCACTAGGATGCATGTAGAGTATTTGTCAGAAATAGTTAGATTCACAAGGATGCATGTAGAGTATTTGTTAGAAATAGTTGGATTCACAAGGATGCATGTAGAATATTTGTCAGAAAGAGTTAGATTCACAAGGATGCATGTAGAATATTTGTCAGAAAGAGTTAGATTCACAAGGATGCATGTAGAGTATTTGTCAGAAATAGTTAGATTCACAAGGATGCATGTAGAGTATATGTCAGAAATAGTTAGATTCACAAGGATGCATGTAGAGTATTTGTTAGAAATAGTTGGATTCACAAGGATGCATGTAGAGTATTTGTTAGAAATAGTTGGATTCACAAGGATGCATGTAGAGTATTTGTTAGAAAGACTGATAAGCATATGCTAAAAGATAGTCATGGTTAAAATAACTTTTTTTAGCACCCCATCTTACTACCTTTTTAAGCTATCCGCATATTTACGAATTATTCTAATGAGCTAAGGATGAGAAAGATTGAATGTAGATAAGTGTACCAGCATTTGCGAAGAGGAAGAATGGATAACCATTTAGGAAACATCACCCTCAGTGTAAACGACCGGCACTTTAACCCCAATCTTCCTGTCTAGTCTATTGCGAAATTGATGCCTTAAGCCCTGCGGACACCGTAGCAGGTTGTTAAACGTACTAAGACTCGGTTAGAAGAATATTTGTGGTTTAGCTAAGCTGCTGAGCTTAGGAGGAAAGCAAAGAGATTAGTTGTCTAAATTACATAAAAGTAGATTAATTCACGTGGATTCTTTGTCTGCAAAATGTGTAACGAGAGGAAGGAGAAGGGTTCTACGACCATTAGAAATAAGTTTAGGTTTGGGTTGAGGGTTTCATATCTACGACACTATTTCTCGTTTACAATTCAACCTTAAAAACGTATTCACAAAATAAACAAACACTTGATATTTAACTGAGAGGCATTTATAGAGCATATAATTTGTTGAAAACCAGCTCTGTATAATTGGTTAACTCTGAAAAGGAGCAAGCTTACCTTTCTTTATAGATTACTCTATGATGCAGCTTACAAGATAGATCCATACTGTGTCGGTTAAGGTAAGATTGCTACCTTTCAGGGTAAATGGCATGCATATCTAATACCATTGATAACAACATAATTTTATTAATATGTTGCCACCCACGTGGGTGACCGCATGGTCTAAGGCGCTACGCTTGCAGTATATTAGACTGTCTATAGCAGGAGATCAAGGTTCAAATCTCGGTCGGGTATATTGAGGGTGGTTTTCCAAAATGGTGTTCCACGCTTTCTTTCTTTCTGTGCACCCAAATGCAGGTACACTTCCTTTAAATATAACTTTCCTAGTTCCTAAAACGATTTGCGTACATAAGCGTGTAACCCGAACGGGCAGTAAGGCGCGGTGTCAAAAAAATTGTTAATGCGTAGTAAACTTCAAATTACACCTTTGATCTGTATATATTATTATTTGCAGATAGGGCTAAGAAACTGATCACAATTTATATTCTTGACGCTAAAAAAATAAATAACTGCTCTTCTTACAACAAAATATATTAAAACTAAGCTTCTCTGAATACGTAAGAACTTAATTTTAGCTTCTTTTTTTCCCCACAAGTATTATCAGTATTGAATAATAACTGACAATTTATGTTTAATTTGAGCTTATTGGTAATAACTAGAAAACAGTTACCCCCTTTCCCTCAACTTAACTTATTTCTCCTTG
Organism: Timema shepardi; assembly: GCA_902151425.1. Classification (NCBI taxonomy): domain Eukaryota; kingdom Metazoa; phylum Arthropoda; class Insecta; order Phasmatodea; family Timematidae; genus Timema; species Timema shepardi. Next base: position 9,476 of record CABFVX010006232.1, read on the forward strand.
ATCCTCCGTTTCTTTGTGGTCGAGTCACCACAATTTTTTTCTTTTTTATCTATTTCACACAATTTTATTATTATTGTATTTTGCTATATATTTCAAACGGCCTTTTTCCCATGGAATTCACTTTGTTGAATCATCCGTTACACACAGTTTTCTGACACTATTTTTATTTTATTAAATTTTTTTTTTGTTATTGCCTAGTGAATTCGTTTCGCCACTAACGATTTGCGAAATGCTCACAGCCTCCATTCTAAGAAGTGATTGTAGTACACAATCAGTGGCTAGCCCTGACAAACAGTCTGCACGCGATTGGACGTCGTTGGACCATTACAAACTTTGGACCGCCGTAACCCCCAAACTAACCAAGCATAGCCTTCGTTTCTTGTTGTTTTACTTGGAGGAGTTACTAGACAGCCATTTTAGTTTTCAACTCATCTTCATCGAACATTTCTTTCCTTGTCTCGATCACCGGAAATGGTTAAATCTTTACTTCACGTTGGAATGAATAAAACAGATATAAAAGTGTGAAGTTTTTTATATCTAGCAAAAAACATCACCACCTTCTGTCACAAGAGCTTTGTCTAGTGTTTGTTCAGAGGGTGGGAGGAGGTTCAAGAGAAAGTTCTTTCTAAGGAGGTGTAGTAAATTTTTAAAAATGTCACCGATCACCAAGTGTTGTGACAAATCAACCAAAAACAAAGATTCGAATAAAAAACCCATAGGAATATGAAAGTAATTGGGCATGGGAAACACATCAATCAGTGTTTGAACTACTGGCGTTCCCAATGACTGACTTTATCCAATATTCACCCCAGATTTTCACTCGTTTATTTCTCACAAACACACATTTAATGTATTACCACATATGACTGGCCTTGTGTCGAAAAAAAATGTTTAACACAAATTGTAATTATCTTATATCAGGAGGAATATTAGAATGTTAGTTTAGGACTTATCTTGTGACTATTATTTGTCTCTGAAACAACTAAACCAACATGAATGTAAGAGAGAGAACAATTTTAATCATGGAGACAGAATCAGTTAATGGATTTATAGAAAAATATGTGTACAAATCAAAAAGGCAGCAAACTAAGGTATAGATTAAACTATTGTATCGAGTATATTGCTAACATTGATATGTTAATAAAATTATTTTCTAATTCTAAAAATCGACACAAATGTTTAAAAAAAATATCAGTCAAATATTACATTCGCCGATATCTGTTGCCAAGCGTTCTTACCAAGGTCTAATTATACTATGCCCAACTTGCTTGTAATCAATAAAGCATCGTTTATTATAAATTAATTTCCAAATCAATCAATACATTGAGATTCAGCGTTATCATAACGCTCCAGTACTGACCGTTAACATGGTTTATAACATTAAACATAATTTTCTCATACATCGTTTCTGAGAGCGTACTACCATTTCTTTTAATATCTCTTTTATAGTATGTTGTTTAATTAAAACGAAGTAATGGACTAATACATGTGAAAGTAAACGGGATAAAAATGTACCAGTATTATCATAAAGAGGGGCTAGTAAAACCACACTAGTAAATTGACTTTGGAAAAGTATTTGCAGTGATTCGAGCCTTGGCCGTCACTAGCTATGCTGGTTTCTGTGAATTTGAGATAAGGTGTCAAACCACTTGACCAACAGTGTAGATCTTATTTTATTGTTTAAAGATTGAAATTGGTATTGGATTGAATCAACCCTGGATTAAAAACACGGGGAAACAAACCATAACGCAATTAAAATATTTAGCAATTTTATTCGAAATTTCAGATTAAAAAAAATTAATGTGTCTGTCGTAATTATATAATATTGAATTAGCTTTATGTTTTATAGGTGCTACAGAGGTGTTAAATTTATTATAATAGTTGTAAATTAGTTTTAAATACTTTTTTACTTTTTCTTCCAAATAAATGCAATATTTCATGAAATATTAATTTAATTTGTTACTATAATTTATTTTTCATCTCTTAAGAATGATTTAGAGGATTAAAAAAAAATCAGAGGAGTTTTACAGGATTTAGGAAAATTGATTCAGAAATATGTCATGTTGCCTGCACTGCATAGATAAATAAGCTGATTAGCAAATGATTTTAAAAGTGAGATTATGTTATGTTGTGATGATGTAACATTATTTTACGTTATTACAGTTTATCTGGAAACAGCCCAGATATAAAATCAAAGAGAACCTCTTGTCCGTTGTGGAGAGGAAACTAAAAAAAGCAAACATTAAAAATAAGTTAACCTCATGGCGACGCTGAATAAAACTTATCTCCATGATGATGAAGTCAAAGATTCTTGTAAGAAACTTGTGGAAAGCATGCCCAGACTGCTTGAATCTCTGATAAAGAGCAAGGGCGTGCACACTAAATACTAAATGTGTCATAATATTTTTAAATAAAGGAATATTTCATTGATATAACATGTTTTTTAAATCCTAATCACTCAAAAAGTGATCAACAAAATACTAATTAAATAACAACTAGATTTTTTAATGTATTCTAAAACTATTTAAAAAAATAGACAAAAAGTATCCAGGTAACCTGTAACAACATAAAATAATGTTACATCAACAAAACATAACAATCCATAATCTCACTTTCAATATTATCTACTACTAAGCTGATTTATTATCTATGCATTGTAGGTAACATGACATATTTCTGAACAAATTTTTGAGATGCTATAAAATCACTCAACTATTCTTAATGGTTGAAAAATGAATTATTCTAACAAATTTAACTAATAGTTAGTACATTATTGCATTTATTTAAAATACAAAACAAAATAATTTTTTTAAATGTTATAAATTTCACACCTTTGTATTTGCTTAGACACTGAAACAACCCTTAACGGACATCTCTAATTAGTGGATTCATTTTTATAACGGACAATTTATATTACCCCAGCAAAACAACATTTGCTCTCACGGCGATGCAACTTCACAATAATGGACATGGACGTTACTAGAGAAGAATATTTATGCATACAAATCTCTAAATATCGGATAAAAACTGCAAACACTAGTCCATATCTTGTACAACACATAATATGTACAGTGCCTGTAAGGTAGCAAGCTTACCTCGCATTAATCCTCTATGGTATAGCTTATAAGATAGTGCCATAGTGTAATCCGTTAAGGTAAGACTGCTACCTTTCAGTGTGAATGGAGTGTAGGCTACATATTACTATGTTAGAAGTGTCTTTGTCTCGTTTGCAACGTTAGCAGTCCAACCTTCACCCGATAGATAAATAGTTTCATTTCTACATCATACTATGTTGTCCAAGGGAGATGCAGAAATACTTCAAAAATAAAATTTCAACAGGAAAGTAAAACTAAAAATAACACCAAAAACAGACAATTTTTTTAAAACTTATTTAATCCAAAGGTTTTGCAATGAAGTAGTAAATAATGTTTTGAATTAATTATTGATGACATATTTTTATTAGTTTAGTATCTGTTTGACCCATCCTTTGCACGGGTAATCAGCATCAAAACAATATCAAATTAGGACGTTCACCATCCAGCTACCAACTTTTTTACATAGTTCATCCATGTACAAACAACCATGATCTAACTATGGAAATCCCGAACCATTTATGGCAATTAATAAATTAAAATAAATTAAATCATTACTTGGTCTATTAAAAAGCACAATATTTGCCTTGTTGGAATAAAGAGCGAAACTGTTTACCAATGAGCATATGTGAAATAATATACTCTGTTGTAGAAACATATTGAGTAAATGAGTATAATACGGCTTACTGAGCTATGTGAACACAAATTATTTATTTTGATAATGACAGTATTATGTTATTGCTAGATAGGTGTTAGTTTATCCTTCAATATTTAGTTAAATGGAATTGCAATGCTGATGGATCCCCTTTAAGATAACTGTTTTTATTTATTTTTAGTCGACCTTTAATACAAAATTAAAATTGTCTACTATATTTATAAAGTTTCTTTCTATTAGCTTAGGAATTTTGCACCTCCCTTCCCTCACTCCATTTCACCCATTTCCTTGACACCTATTTTGAGATTCCAAACTTTCATGCTATTTGATGTGGTCCATTCATCAATTTGCCAAATTTAAGTTTTCTTCTTCTATGAAAGGTAGATTTTCTAAAAATATTAGACATATTTCAATATACTTCCTTCTTTCACAAAACTTCCAATTCCCACATTCCCATTTCAAAATTGTAAATCTTATTTGATTATCTGATATGGTTATTTTAAGTTTTGCCAATTTTAAACTTCCCCAAACATTATTGTTCAACATTATTTGTATGAGTTTTGAGCCTTTTCCATCTCCAGGAGTTTCATTTTGAAACTCCATTTATTAAGAAATGATTTGGTTAACTGAGAAGGAATATTTACTTACATACTGTAATTCATTTTTCTAATAAAGCAAACAGTTTTTCTTATTAATTTTGAAATCTTTTAACACCCCACCACCGTCCCCCACTTGAAGAACAAAATTTAAATCTCAAATGTTCAGTATTTTTTTTATGTTTGATTATTTGGGTTGGTCGTCCTAACTACTTGCAAGTATTTAAATTTCCCAGCAAACTTAGTGTTTTTTATTGGCTTTCGAAATTTCTAGCAACCTAATAATATTTAAAAAAATTATAATTTCTAGCTATCTGCGAAATTTCTATTTTATACCATACTGAAAGGTATTTTATATATGAGTTTTAGAAATGTATCTACATTCACCCATTTTATTTACCTCCTTCCAAATCTTAAATTTTAAAACATTTTTTGGATCAAATCTTGGTCTTTCTACTTTCTCACCAAATTTAAATATCTTAAACACACAGGTATTTGATTAATAATTAATTATTGCTTTGTAAATGTCAACACTTAACCATTTTCCGGATTATCTTTTTAAATTTAATATGTTGAGGCTCTACTGGTTATCCCTTTATATTTATTGAAATATTTCGATTTTATACTATACAACACTGCATTTTTATTGGTTTTAAAACATTTGAGGGCATTTCCATCCAAGTTTTTTGTCCTTTATTTTGAAATTTAAGACTGCTCAGACCTTTACGGAGTTTTGGGAGGGGGATCATTAGACGTACCTTACGAATTTCAATCTTCTGCCCCACTGATAAGTGATAAGTAATTTATTATTTGAGTCTTTGAAATTTCAAAACCCATAATTTCACCCATCCCATTTTGTAGTGATTCCTTTACATTTCTGATAATTTCTAGTTGTATACCTCTCTTAAAAGGTCCTTTTTACTAATATTTTACCGGGTTTCATTTTAAAATATAAAATGTTCAGAGCCTCCCCTCTCCACTATTTTATCAACTTCACATACAATTTTCAAATTTTAATGATTTATTTTATTATCTCAAGGGGTATTTCCACCTGATCACACATTTAAAATTATATATCACACTTAAAGTGTTTTAAGTCACCCTCCTTCTCCTATTTTCTAGATTCCCTTAACAAATTTCAGATTCTTATGCTTATTTGAAGTGGTTCCTTTACCTTCCTTTTTAATTTTTGTTTTCTACCACACTAAGAAGTAGCGGCTTTATTTGTTTTAGAAATGTTGAGCCCCTTCCCCTCCCCATTTATCCAACTCCCACTTAATAAATCTAAAATGTTAAGATTATTTTTGTTATCTGGAGGTTTCCTTATATCTGATTGAAAAATTTAAATTTCTTATCACACCTAAAGTGTTTTTTTATTTATTTTTATTTCCCTATTGATCGGGGTCCCATTTAAAATTTCAAGCTCTTATGGTTAATTGAAGTGATCCCTTTACCTTCCTTTTTTATTTCAGTTTTTTACCACGCTGAGAAGGATTTATTTCTATTAGTATGGGATATTTTAAAGACCCTCTCCTCCTCATTTTTCCAACCCCCTTAAGAAATTTCAAATTTTAAGAATTATTTTGAGTTGTTTTTCTACCTGTCTGCCAAATTTACATTTTCTACCATCTCTAAAAGCTTTTTTTACTGTTTGTAAACCTCCACCCACCCCCATTCCCATAGTCCTATATAAACATTTTAAATTTTCAGACATTAATGCATATTTGGAGTAGTGGTCCCTTTAGCTGCTATACAAATTTAAATTTACTTCCCCACTGATAAGTAGGTATTAGTTTTAGAGATTTCAGCACTTTTCTTTAAATGAAATAAGATGTATTTTAAATTTATGTTCACTGTATGATACTTTTATAAACTTTTGCATCAAGGCTATAAGACTTGATATCAGAACATATTTATAAATTTAGTAACCTCTTATGGTCAAACTAGTACTTTTTTTTTTTTAAAAATATACTTCATTTTCGTCGTTTGGGGTAGGCATTGGGCGGTGAGTATTTAATATATTAACTACACTAATGTAGGGAAGATTAAGATGGGATCTAGAGGTAGTGTGCCAGCATTTTATGGAGTGAAAAGTACAGAATCGCTTAGAAAAAAGTCTCCTTCATGTTCGTGACAGGAATGAACTCTGTTTTTTAATTCAAACGAGATAATACAGGATTTATTCCATTTTTCACATAACCATTAGTGCAGGCTTTACAATTTTGCTGGATTTGAGAGTGTGAGGTCACTCTCTACATGTTATTATGAAGTGAGAGTGTGAGGTCACTCTCTACATGTTACTATGAAGTAAGAGTGTGAGGTCGCTCTCTACATGTTACTATGAAGTGAGAGTGTGAGGTCGCTTTTTACATGTTACTATGAAGTAAGAGTGTGAGGTCGCTCTCTACATGTTACTATGAAGTGAGAGTGTGAGGTCACTCTCTACATGTTACTATGAAGTGAGAGTGTGAGGTCACTCTCTACATGTTACTATGAAGTGAGAGTGTGAGGTCACTCTCTACATGTTACTATGAAGTGAGAGTGTGAGGTCACTCTCTACATGTTACTATGAAGTGAGAGTGTGAGGTCACTCTCTACATGTTACTATGAAGTGAGAGTGTGAGGTCACTCTCTACATGTTACTATGAAGTGAGAGTGTGAGGTCACTCTCTACATGTTACTATGAAGTGAGAGTGTGAGGTCACTCTCTACATGTTACTATGAAGTGAGAGTGTGAGGTCACTCTCTACATGTTACTATGAAGTGAGAGTGTGAGGTCACTCTCTACATGTTACTATGAAGTGAGAGTGTGAGGTCACTCTCTACATGTTACTATGAAGTGAGAGTGTGAGGTCACTCTCTACATGTTACTATGAAGTGAGAGTGTGAGGTCACTCTCTACATGTTACTATGAAGTGAGAGTGTGAGGTCACTCTCTACATGTTACTATGAAGTGAGAGTGTGAGGTCACTCTCTACATGTTACTATGAAGTGAGAGTGTGAGGTCACTCTCTACATGTTACTATGAAGTGAGAGTGTGAGGTCACTCTCTACATGTTACTATGAAGTGAGAGTGTGAGGTCACTCTCTACATGTTACTATGAAGTGAGAGTGTGAGGTCACTCTCTACATGTTACTATGAAGTGAGAGTGTGAGGTCACTCTCTACATGTTACTATGAAGTGAGAGCGTGAGGTCGCTCTCTACATGTTACTATGAAGTGAGAGTGTGAGGTCGCTCTCTACATGTTACTATGAAGTGAGAGTATGAGGTCGCTCTCTACATGTTACTATGAAGTGAGAGGGTGAGGTCACCCTCTACATGTTACTATGAAGTGAGAGTGTGAGGTCGCTCTCTACATGTTACTATGAAGTGAGAGCTTGAGGTCGCTCTCTACGTTTTGCCATCCAGTGGTTGAGGAACTCAGGTGACGCACTAGTGAGTCCAAGGGGGGCTAAGGGAGGTATAGAGCCCCATTAAAGGGGTGGTCAGAGGGCGTAACGTCCCACCGGGTGGCGAGGAACACCACCTGCTGCTAGTCTGACTAAAACAATTCAAGACTTGGATATTATCTACAAGACAGAAGCTACATTTTAAAAAACTAGGATTGGACAAATCGACAGTTCCATCTCTAATTTCTCGCAACCGGGAATTTTTCCCTTGATTTGCTTAGCACAAAGTCACTAAGGATATTTTCTCGTCGCCGTGTTTCACTACTAATTCTACTTATGTGCATATTAATTAACTACACTTGGTGCAAGTGATGATGAAGTTTGAATATATATAAAGTGTACCCGCATTTGTGATAATGTAGAATGGTAGACTACTTAGGAATAAACACGTTTATTACACCTGATTGGGATTCGAACAATGATTTCCCCCTTATCAGAGGTCCAGTTTATTTTCATAGTGACGCCTTTGACCAGCTTTCTTCAAAATTTACTCCACATAGCCTTTGGATTCTATCAAAGTTCTCTCAGGATCCAAAAGTAATTTGAGAATATTATTCATCGGTTTTTTACACTAAAGCAGTATCAATAATTATTACGTTTGTCAATTTTTTCAAATCTGAATCGAAAATATTTTCCAAATGCATAGCCAGAACATATTCTATTTTCTGTTCGTTTTATACTTTACGTTTGCAAAGTTTAACTGTCTTTAATAAATGTACATAGGGCCTAATATAAGTGTAAGAATTTCTTATGAGGGATCCAGCATGATTTATTTGGTGTAAGGACTCCTTTTGTCTAAAAATATTGGGAATCCTTGCTCTGTTAGACCACGAATTGCACTATTGTGTAGGAAACGACAAGGTTCTAATTATTTGCTCGATTCATTTATCGTAGGATATTCAACTCTTTAAAAATAAATGTATTAAAGATTTTTTTTAAATGTCGGTGATTTCTTTTTAAAAGCTAATATTTATAGGAACATCAACAATAACATAATCTCGATAATTTCCCGGGCACCTTTTGAATACCAATGTTCTAAAGAGACACTTATTATGTTTATATGTTTTAACATGATCAGTTTAAAAAAGATTTTAGTTAAAAAAATAGTCTATATACATTTCGCAGTGATCACGACTCAAAAAGCATCTGAAAGAGTCCTATTATCCCAAGTAGGTGACCTGGTGGTCTAGGGGTAAGGTGTCAGACTTCTGTGCTGGCGGCCGGGGTTCAATCCTCGGTCCCGGCACAGATTTATCTGATTACCAAACCCTTCCTTCACCTCTGACAAGACATCTTGTGAATGTGAGGAATGCCAGGCCCCCACCATGGTTCGGATTCCACGTTAAACTGTAGGTCCTCCATTTCATCTCACAATCACCCTACCATTACACATTAGCGTAAGTGCGTATAACCCGAATGGGTAGTAAGACGCGGTGCTAATAATAATAATAATAATAATAATATCCCAACCTTTGAGAGAGTCCAGCTATATCAACTATTGAGAGATTCCAACTGTACCAACCTCTGATCGAGTCCTACTATACCAACCTCTGAGAAAGTCCAGCTATATCAACTATTGAGGGATTCCAACTGTACCAACTCTGAGAAAGTCTACCTACACCAACCTCTGATAATGTCCAACTATATCAAATATTGAGAGTCCTACTATACCAACCTATGAAAAAGTCCAACTATATCAACTATTGAGAGAGTCCAACTGTATCAACTCTGAGAAAGTCTAGCTATACCAACCTCTGAGAAAGTCCAGCTATATCAAATATTGAGAGTCCAACTGTACCAACCTGTGAGAAAATCTAGCTATACCAACCTCTGAGAGGATCTAGCTATACCAATCTCTGATAGAGTCCTACTATACCAACCTCTGAGAGAGCCCAGCTATATCAAATATTGAAAGTCCAACTGGGCCAACCGCTGAGAGAATCTAGCTGTACCAACCTCAGAAAGAGTTCAGCTATATCAAATCTGGAGAGTCCAGCTGTACTCACCTCTGAGGGAATCTAACTGTACCAACCTCTGAGTTAGTCCAGCTATATCAGATATTGAGAGTCCAACTTTACCAACCTCTGAGAGACTCCAGCTATATCAACTATTGTGAGAGTACAATTGTACAAATCTTTGAGAGAGTCTAGCCATACCAAACTTTGGGAGAGAGTGAGAGAAATACAGAGAGTGTGTGAGAGAGAAAGAGAGAGTGAGAGAGAGTGAGAAAGATTGAGAGGGAGCAGGGTCAGCCCCGGGCCGGCAGATGGACGTTTGGGCGCGGCCGCCGCCAACTCACATGAACTAATATCACATGCGAGAGCGGTCCGAGACTCGTGACTGTGCGTCGTGCGCGAGTCTTTGGCACTTGGGATCTGCAACACAGATACAAGTACACACCAACTTCACGGGACAGCCTATCCTGAAGGGCCGGGTTCCTCAGACATTTCCAAGAACTGTCAAATATCACGTTTGTAAAAATTAGATCACAGTATTCACAGTTATCCATTTACTACTATGGTGAGATATTCAGGAATAGCGACATTACGCACTACCCGTCCGTGCTGTAGGCCTACTTTAATAAGGGAAGAGTGAAGTAGAATGCATTTGTACAGTAGAAATTACAGAGGAAGAGCTTTTTAACTAATTCAACTATGCTTTAAATTGAAAAATTACACCTGGATACGGGAATCTAACCCGGGACCTTTGGATTAGAATGCTAATGCTCTAATCACTGAACTATTCAGAAATCGTCCGGTGCCTAGGGTAATTCTACACGCATATTTTAAGGCAGAGTCTGTGATGGACGTGCGGAAATGATCAGCTACATATGTGTGATTAATTAATCTATTGGCACGAGCTATCAGATGACGCAGCCATCTTCGACTCGGGAGGGCTTTTTTCTGCTCAATGTACTATGACAACTGTACAAATATGCATATCGTGATGGGTTAAATAACCACGCTATTATATTTGTTAGTTGCAGTTATAGCCATATCTAGATATCATAATCTCTGCCTTAAGATAAGAGTGAAGAATGACCCTAGATACGGGATGATTCATGGATAGCTAATTTGTTATATTATTGGCGTACTAAGCCAAAGGTCCAGGGTTCGGTTTCCCTATTCAAGTGTCTTTTTCAATTCAAAGAACATGATATCTAGCTAGATACGGCTAAAACAGTAACTAACAAAAATAATAGCCTTGCTATTTAATCCCTCCTAATTAAAATATACTCATTTGCGTCCAATATTGATAATATATTTCTACCCGCTTCAGTGGCCGAATGGTCGAAGGCCTCACTTTTGCAATAGACGGGTACGCCCAGTGAAGGGAAGATCGTGGCTGAGGGTGGTTTTCTCTGTAAGGTTATTCAACCTTCCTACACGCAAATGTTGGTACACTTCATATTAATACGACCCTCCTCATATCTAATATATTAGCGTAATTTCCTTATAAGCATATGATCCGAACTGGTAGTAATACTCGGTGATAAAAAGATATAAGTATTGATAATATCTCTAAAAAGTGGCAGCTGCAGATAAAATGACTTGACGTATGCATATAATAAAGATATTTTCTTTTAGCACCACCTATCGAGGTTATAGGCCTATACATATGTACTGTATGTACTCTAACGAGTTAAGGATGAGGAAAGTTGAATTTATAGGAAGTGTACCCTCATTTTCATTTAGGGAGATTGGGGAAACATTTAGGAAAAAACACCCTTAGTACACTCGGCTGTGTTTGAGCCACGGCATCTTTGCAAGCAGCAACACCAGATTAAAATGTCCATGAAATGTGGTTCACGTGCGGCAATAATCTTATCTATCCAACTATATAAGTTGATATTTATGAATGGCGAATTCTTAGTAATGTTTGTTCCACCATTATTATTCTCATTAATAGTTCTTATTGATTACAAGTGGATTACCTGGCGGTCAAGGGGTAAGGTGTCAGACTTCTGTGCTGGGGGTGCGGGGTTCATTCCTCGGTCCCGGCACCGATTTATCTGATTGCCAAACCCTTCCTTCACCTCTGACAAGACATCTTGTGAATGTGAGGAATGCCAGGTCCTCACCGTGGTTCGGATTCCACGTTAAACTGTAGGTCCTCCATTTCATCTCACAATCACCCTACCATTACACATTAGCGTAAGTGACGTCTAAACCAGACGGGTAGTAAGACGCGGTGCTAATAATAATAATAATAATGATAATGATAATAGTAATAATAATTACAAGTGCTCCGACACCTTAGCTTACTCTAATACAACTACTTATCACCATGTCTTAATACCCGTTCGGTTATACGCTTAAGTGTTAATAATTATTACACTAATGGGCTAGGAATGGGGAAGGTTGAATTAAGAGGAAGTGAACCCGCATTTTTAAGGAGGAAGAATGGAAAACAATTGAGGAAAAAACACCCCCGGTTCACCAGAACGAGATTCGAACTTCAATCTCCCCGTTCTTGGCAGTTTAGCTAAACAAGAAACTAATGCGTTAGCCAACTAAACCACTGGAGCGGGTATTAGCTTAGTCGGTAGCATGTCTCTCTGCTGATATAATGGTACCAGGTTCGATTTCTGACATGGTCGAAAAATTTATCATTGGGGAAATGTGGGCTTGTATTCATAAATATATTTGTATTATGTGTGGTACTTCAACAGCAGTCTTGTAAACTGTTTAGCCACTCTGTGAGTCGATTCCACTATTTTATGAAGATGAATTTTGATTTTTCTTACACATCCAAGGTGTGCGAGTGTTGGAGCCACACAAGGCCCCGCGATGGGGTCGGACATTTTTTTCTGAGCGCTCGTATAGAAGTTTCACTGTATAGGTGATCTAGCTAATATTGTCAGAGTGTAGAACCAAATAAAAGCATAATCAAGTGGTTTTATTTATTGAACGAGTGAAGCTAGCTCTGCGTTTTAACTCCACTGATTTGGATTTGTTCGTCTGTGGTGGATACGTCTCAGGATAACTTTTTAACGCATTAAATGATTTAGTTAAAACTTGAAACAGTTGTTCTTGGTACCTTAATACATTTCAAGTTCATCGGGGAAGTACATCTAACAAGGATGGAACAGAAATCAACCCTTATATGTATTAAAACACGTCTTATAGCATTAATGATTATATCATTATTATTATTAGCACCGCGTTTTACTACCCGTTCGGGTTGTACGCACCTACGCTAATGTGTAATGGTAGGGTTATTGTGAGATGAAATGGAGGAACTACAGTTTAACGTGGAATCCGAACCACGGTGGAGGCCTGACATTCCACACATTCACAAGTTGTGATTAATACACGACTTGTCAGAGGTGAAGTTCTTTCTATCTTTTCCAAAAGGATCACTATTCTAATCCAAAGTAACCCAGATCCTACTATCTGTATAGTGTATTGGGTTTTGAACGAGCCTAGATGCTACTACACTTCTGTACAGTGTATTGCATTTTGTATTACACTGGGTTATACAAGAATTTGCTTCACAACAGAGACAACGATTCTTATAACTAGACTATGACTTCAACACAAATATTTTACAGGTGTTGATATTTCCCCTCCCCTTTGTAGCCTGAGTTATGGGGATTATTTTTGAAAGTGCATTTGGTGTTTCTGTTCGTAGTTAGAAGATTTCTTCTACCTTCAGTTTCACATTGTCTTTCATAGTGTGAATACCGTATCTATTTGAAATTTTCAACTCTGTGTCACAAGTGTCAACAAAAAAAGAGAGAAAGACACACATTTCATAAGTAAATAATATTTATTTTTATAAATTATGTTTCACGTGAAATATTTATCTACTCAATCTAGCTACAATATTTCTTAACCACGTAACTAACTAAAACTAAACATACTTTCTTCAAAATATGTAATTAATTGAATGAAATAAAAATGACGAAAAGGTGTCCGTTCTTCGGCAGCTAAATCTTTATAAATGCTAAGTTTATTTAATAAAAACTGAACCTAATCAGTAGAGTCAGAATTTACATTCAAATTAGACCTATGTGATGTCTAAAATATTTATATATGTACTAAAATTCCACCACGCAGGTAGTACTGACAATATTAGTTTTTAAAATATCACTGTCCTGGTGTAGTCCGAAATAATTCTTAAATAAATTAAAATTTGCACATTATAGAAAGGGTTTACATTAAAGAGTAGAATATCTGGTGGTTTCTGCCAATTTAATGAACAGTGTTTGTTACGAAACATTTCACACTGAAACATAATTTTTCAAATAAATTAAATAATAATAATGATAATAGTAATAGTTATTAACATTTCCATAACTCTTCAAATTTTCTGTTGCCATGTTTTGCCTCTTCTGTAGCAACTTTTTGTAGAATGAAACTTATTTTTACTTCACAAGAAGTGATTGGTGAATGTTTTAGCATGAATATTTCTTTCATTGTAACTCAATTAATTTCAGTCTCGTATTTTCCCCACAAATGATGGTATCCTTCACATGTTTCGATGATACAAGTGTTTTATTTTTACAAGAATGAAAGATATTTAAAATAACAATGCTAATATATGAAAAAAGGGACAAAATACAATAAACACTAAGACTATAAAATGCATGCCATCATTAATTGTAAATACAATTTTTTTAAACTTCAATTGTTATATTTATAAAATATGTAAAATAGGCTACTTAAAAAATGAAAAATATGCAGAAACAAATTATCTACATATGGTTTTTTTTGTATGAAATGTGCAAAAAAAGAAAGGTTTGGCATAGTATCAGTAGCTCATTCTAAATCCTAACATTCCTAACCAAACACATCGGTTTACAAAATACTTTTAAGAAAATAAGTGTTTTTATAAACGGAGATATATTCATCGTGCAAATGATTATAATAAGCGTAAAAATTTATTTTTCGCGAAAATTGCTGATAAGTTTGTTAAAAATGAACGTGTGTAGAAAACCGTAGCTTGCGTTGCACGTTTTGTTACTCGTTTCATGCAACGTTAGATTATTAAGTTGGCGAGTTCTAACTACAATATGGTCGGGAATGAAATTAATTTAGTTCAGCTTCCTATAGTTAAATATTAATTATTAAATTGTAAATAATACTTTGCCTCTTTAAAATTCAATATCACATATAATTTTAGCATTGTTTCATCAGTAGCTTTTCTAAAACACAAAATACTCTGTGTATTTGGAGATGCTACAGATCTATATAGTTATCATGCAAAAACAGTTATGTCTGTGCTGGAGAGAATAACTACGAAATTAAAAATACTAAAACAAGTTCAATCGGTCAGGAATAAGCTACATGCTCAGTGGTTTAGGAGGGTTAACTTTAAACTACGTTACATTAGGGCCTACTACCATTCTCTTCCTATTACATTTTTTTTAGCAGCCATTGTACTACACGGCCTAATGCACTCAAAAACAAACTTTTCTCTCTTATTTATAAAAAAAATACTGTTTTGATATGATTTAAATAAACCTAATAAATCCATATGCATTACAACTTAGCAGGTAACAAAATCATCAGACATTGAATAACTTACAAGCTAAGAATGAATCTACACCAACACATTAAGTGTACGTTCTTAGAGTAATGTAGGCTCTGGCACCAACTTCACTAGAATACCAGACTAAATTAGATTTACAAATGACATTTACTCATCTTGGCACCACGCTGAGTCTATTAATTATTAAAATAGTATAGATTATTAGGTACTTATTTAAACTTGGCCACCCAATTTATACCCGAGCCGCTTCGTAGCCAAAAGCGTCACTTTCACTGCTTATTGCTGGGAGATCAGGGTTCGAATTACAGTCGGTTGTACTGAGGTTGGATTTTCCTCAATGATTTTCCAGTTTTACTCTGCGCAAATGCGGGTACAATTCATCTAAATTCAGCATTCATCAGACGTATCACATTTGTGTATCTAGTCCATATACTTATATCACGAACGGGTAGTAATGTGTGATGACAAAAAAATAAGAAGATTTTTACTCAACTTCTTTTTGAAAACTATCCTAATTTTGTGCTACATAAGTGTTGGTTAGTGATTGATTTTCATTGTCATTGCTCTTCTGCAAAGATAAGTCACTTATTAACGATTTCTTGGAGCTGGTGACTAACTTTATATATATATTATAAACATAATTAATATGTATTATGTGCATTCTATTTGAATTACTCATGTGAAAATCTACCTTTACCCAGCACTAACGCAGCACAATCAAGGTCGTTTCCAAAACTGGGTGGCTCTTTAATGTATACTTTGGTTCTAATGATATATAAACTTGGCCACCCATAAGACATCATTAATAATATCTGCAGCACAATGATCAAAATAGAACGATAGCCAGCGATAACTTAGCACAAACGATTACTGTTAATTCTACTTTATAGTCTAAATCTTTTAGAATATATTATTTTAACTTTTCAACCATAATTAAGAGAAGCACTTGACAAAAATAAAAGTGCACACACCTTTTGTAACTTTTTACTTTCTCTCGACCTCTCTAAGAGATAAGTGTTGTGATCGTAAAAATAATCATTCGAGATTTTGACGTTTCATGAACACCCAAAACAGAAAAAGTGGTTTTAGCAACGGCGTCTGTCTGTCTGCATCTCGGACTAAAACTGAAACTATATTACCAATCGAGCTGAAACTTGGTATCTAGAATTTCATAGGGTTCCTTGGAGGAATTTTAGAATTAGATATCTAACCCTAATATTAAGGATAGTTTCCTGAAGGAAAAAAAGAGATCAAATCTATTGTTTCCAAATCCACTCTAAAGATGTTGATTACAATTTGTATACAGGCATGGCTTAACATTACAAATAAAATGGTTACTATCATTTTCCTATGAAAATTTATTTAAGGGCGCTTTGCATAAAAAGAAATCAAATCTATTATTTCCAAATCCACTCTAAAGATGTTGATTACAATTTGTATACAGGCATGGCTTAACATTACAAATAAAATGGTTACTCTCATTTTCCTATGAAAATTTATTTAAGGGCGCTTTGCATAAAAAGAAATTTCCATTTTTAATAATATCTCCGCAAAAAAAAATTGAGATACGAAACTATAAATCATTGTATAGTTGTAGTACTATTCAAAATTTAAATATCATATGTAAAATATATTTTATAAAACCAATAGTTTCTATGCTTTAAGCAATGAACTGTTACATTTGAAGCATCGCGCTGTATGGAACATAAACTTGGACTCTTAGTAAGAAGGAAAAGAATTACGTGGAGAGCTTTGAAATGTAGTGTTGGAGACGACTTGAGGTGACCAGTTGGATAGACAGGATGACAAATGAAGAAGTCCAAGAATAATGGATGAGAATAGAACCATTTTGGATGTGACACTTCAGTACAAGGCAAACTGTATCGAACACATTATTAGGAGGAACTGTCTTCTGCATGACGTCATAGAAAGAAATATTGAGGGAAAGAGGAACTTAGGAATTAAATGCAATTATTTGAGGACTTGAAGGAAAGAAGAAAATCATGTGATTTGAAGGAAGAGGCAGATAACAGAGCTCATTGGCGGTCTAAGTACGCTGACAAAAGGAATGGATTTGTCGGAAGACAGAACACATAATACTAATAATAATTTTTATACATCTCTTTAACATTTGAAATTGTTTTTCTATTGGGGGAGAGATGTTCCTCTTTACTCAATTCTTCTATAAGAGTTTCATTTATGTTCTTTGGCGGAGTGTTTCTGCAAAAATGTATACGATTTGTTTCACAAATTTAAGTTTTTAGTAAATATCTCAATATTAAGATAAAATAAAGAGAAGGTCTGTCCGGTGCACAGTACAATTTTTTGTGTATTTCCTATAGAACTATAATTTATATAAAAAACTTTTACATAGAAAAGCAAAATGTATCTAATTCTGTTTTGAAACAATTTTTATAGATAGTTTTTAACTTGACAAGAAATGAAATATTTTGAGATCTGATTAGTAAAAAAAATTAAACTCACATTTGATGAAAACAAATTTTTGATCCTAAGACTATAGATCAATCAACTGCCAACTTATTAAAAGAATGTATAGCTTTCTTTAAGCTAAGAGACAAAATAAAAATAAAAAAGTTTTGAAATAAAATCAATCTTTAAAAAATTGATCTAAATAAAAAATATATGTAAAATGTTTGATATAAAATCCCCTGATGGCTATTATATAAAATGTTTTAAAAAATTCTTAATTTCTTATAAAACTTACATAGCTTGAGATATCAGTTATAAATTCCAATAGGGTATAGTAATAAACTAAGTAAATGCAAAAATATTTGGGAACATTTTATAGATCTTAGCCTGCTCTTTAAGGAAATCAAGAGAAATTGGAGGAGTTGAGTTCATTATACTGACGTACAATACATCAAAGAAAGAGTAAAGTAAGTTAAAATTTACTTTTGAGTTATTAATAGTTTTGGTAGATGTGTGTGGATAGCCCAATTAAAAGGTTTTAATCATAAGTGATAGTTTAAATAAAATTAGTAATACATTATAAAACACGGGTGGGATATAATGGAGTCAAGTGGCATTTATAATTGAAACTAGGTTAACTCAAAATTTTCTAAGATTTTATGTTTTTGCATATTGGGTATGTTATACAGTTTTGTATCACCACTCCACCCCCCTTGTTATATTTCTATTGGTAGGACGCTATTTCCATTTCATCGATACCATCAGAAGTTACGTGGAAATATATAAATAAATTAGCAACGTATGATTTTCTACGATCCAACAGGAAACAACTGCCGAGTTTCGCTAAGGGCTGTTCTTATTACGCTAGGAGAGGATCACTGGAAGGGTGGGATATACTCTAACAGTTGCGTTTTTTCATCCCTTTGTTTCTATTGGATGGACACGTACTCAAGGGGAAAAACCTTTAGTAAGAACATCAATTTTATGGAAAGGTGGGAGAAACAAAATCTTTAAGAATTGTATAAACGACCTCCCTGAGCTAAAAACGGATTGTCCTGTTATGACAGCATGGTTTGAAGAAGTTTCAGTCCCACCACTTCATTTCAATTGGCTGGCGACATTGTAGATGTTGATGTAAACTGGAGTATCATAAACTCTAAGAAATCACAAAACCATATCCCTGATTTAAGAATAGATTGTCGCTCGAATTAAGAAAACTACAAAGTAGTGGTTAACACCCAAAGCGGCTAATAAGAGTGACGTCACACCAATCACTGGATGTTTCGAGTGCATGTAGAATATTTGAAATCAGGTTATATTTCAAGTCCATGTATTTTTACAAAATTTTTGTACATGTTTACATTATATATTTTAGGAATTCTGAACTAATTTTGCGTTTGAAAAAGACAGATTTATTTAGATTTAAAAAGAATTCCCAATTGAATGTATGTTGCTTGAATAGTTAGTTCTCTGCTTTGTTTAATTGTTACTCCGTTTTCGCGAGTACATCTTCCCCTCTTCTACCAGAAAGAGCAGGGCTGCCCTTGGCAGACGGGGGGCCCTGGGAAAACATTGTTTGGAGGGCTTCCAGTTACTTACTTTACTTCCCATCCCCCAAAAACACTTTTTTTAGTGTTATCACAGTAGCTATTCACATACCAATTTTCAGCCGTATTATGTATCAATAAATACCCTAAAAGGTAAATAATTATGTGATATGATCATCCAATCCCCGGGTCCCGGCATAAATTTATCTGATTACCAAACCCTTCTTTCACCTCTGACAAGACATCTTGTGAATGTGAGGAATGCCAGGCCTCCACCGTGGTTCGGATTCCATGTTAAACTATAGGTCCTCCATTTCATCTCACAATCACCCTACCATTACACATTAGCGTAAGTGCGTATAACCCGAATGGGTAGTAAGACGCGGTGCTAATAATAATAATATAATCATTAATGCTATAAGATTAGAATAGTGATCCTTTTGGAAAAGATAGAAAGAACTTCACCTCTGACAAGTCGTGTATTAATCACAACTTGTGAATGTGTGGAATGTCAGGCCTCCACCGTGGTTCGGATTTCACGTCAAACTGTAGTTCCTCCATTTCATCTCACAATCAGCCCATCATTACACATTAGCGTAGGTGCGTATAACCCGAACGGGTAGTAAGACGCGGTGCTAATAATAATAATAATAATAATAATAGTAATAATAATGATAATAATGATAGGAAGAATGAAGAAGTAGCGTTCTAGCGTGCAGGTGGAACGCTTTAAATTTGTGTTGTATCAATCGAAACGCTCGTAATATTTTTTTCTTAACAAGAGGAACGGCGTTCCAGTGCGTTCCGGCCCAATCCGAGCAATGAGTGTGGGCCTTGTTGATAAGTCTTCATCTCCTTCTCCCGTCATATCCTTTGACTCGACACCGAGTAAGCTTAAGCGCTTGCAAAGTAGAAAGATTAAACAAACCATTTTAAAAATAAATATTCTAGGTCAAACAAGAAATATTTAAATTTCGGAGTCCCCGGTAGCTTACGCTATCAGATTTTGTTTCGTTTCACCTCTAGTTTGACAAATTGATTTACTTTGTTAATATAATGATCAGTAAAATTATGTTGATAGCTGAATAAATTTAAAAATGACATCTGTACACGGGAATCGAGCCCGGGACCATTGTCTTAGTATACCAATGCACTTACCACTTAGCTATACAGGAATTGACCCGTGCTTAGGGATATTCTTCATTCATATTGTGGCAATTTAAAAGTAAATTTTGAACAGGTGGTAATAGGAGGTACTAAAAAGTTCCGTAGTGCTCCACGTGATTTAGGCCTACATATAGACTATTGTAAACCGCTTTGGTGGCATAATAGCTTAAGGCATTATTCTCTTAGTTGATTAGACTGCCGATGAAGGAGAGATCGTAGCTCTAATCCCGGTCAGGTGTATAGAGGATGATTTTTCCTAAATGGTTTTACACTCCTCCTACTTGAAAATGCGGATATAATTCCTCTAAACTCATCCTTCCTTATCCCTAGTCCTCTAGCGTAATTAATACATATGAGTAAAACCCAAACGGGTAGTATGACATGGCGTTAGAAAAAACAAAGTACATTTGTGAAAAAAGGATGGATATGGAAGTATTTTGAGTATATTTTAAACTTGGATTAAAACATAAAGAGCTTATAACACGAATGGGTAGCTAGACATGGTGCTAAGAAATAATTCAAATATACCACGAATATTCAATAGATAAAGCACACACACTTCCGGATAGCTCTCTTACGGTGCACACAGTTTGTTGTTCCACTCAGCCTAAACTTGCGCGCCTCGGGTAGCTAGTTGGCTGGTCCCTCCTCATTCTTCATGCTAGTTCGAATATTGCTACAAATATATGTTTTCTGTTAGCGCGCTCTAGTGAAAAAAACACGGGTAATCAGTGGCTTAAACTATTTACCCTTTAGGTAAAGGATGTAACGTGTGAATTTTAAGAGGGCGTTGCCATCATTCACCTGGAGGCGATGGAAAATAAAATTTAAGAAAAGAAATAAAACCTCCTCACTGAATTCTAACGCGATCAAACCCGGTCTTTCAGGGTCAGGCGTGCAAGAAGCTCACGTTGGTGTGGTTACTATCAGTGAAATACTACTATTCCTATATCCCTATTTTGACACGATTACTTAAATAAACCGATTTCAGCAACTGGCCCCTTGGTATAGTAGTCAGTGCACCTGGCTACTAACACAAGGGTCCAGGGCTCGATTCCCGGCTAGTACCTTGGGTAGTTTTCTTTTCAAGGGGAATGATCCTAACGATCATCAGATTTTGGTTAAATAGTTAAGAATCTCACCGACTTCACACTTCCATATTAACCATCATTACTTCATCTCATTGCGAGTAACCTGGGCAATACTCTATACCACCTGAGCGACTAACAGTATAAATACAGGCGGTAGAACCTGGAGGTCATGTCTCTCCTGGTCAGAAATTCCATACGCAAAAACAAAAAATACTAATAAGTTACAAACATATTATCAATTATTATAGTTTCCAGCAAGTCTTTAAGCCGTACGAGATGTTTAATAACTACACTCATAGATTAGGGATGAGCAGTGGTACAGGCACGGGAGAGTACGTGGGAAACTTTTACCCCCCTCCCCCCACGCTATAAATTAAGGGGAGTAAAAAGTATTATTTTTATCCTCCTAAAATAATATAATGAAACTTTTAGATAATGTAATGGTCTTGTTGATTCAAAATACAAAGCTCACACTAAGGTAACATAATAAAAATAAAATGTGCTTGAAGCACACACTGAAAAGATTTTGAAAACTCTGATAGTGATACCAGCTACATCAGCTACTGCAGAAAGAATTCTTTCAATGCTTGTACGAATAAAGAATTATCTTTGATCCACGATGAGGCAACTTAAACTAAATCACCTGTATCTGTTTGATACATACCTTGAGAGGTTCAACAAAATTGTTAGTGGTTTTATAGCTAGTAGTGTAAGAATTTTAATTCTGTAAATTTATATTTTATTTAGCTATAATTTATTATTAGGTGAATGTTTATTTTTGTCTCATACTACTACTGGTTGCGTTTTATCGAAGGAAGCCCCCATAATGGCCGCACTATGCTTAGAGAACAGAATAAGCGAGGTTTTGTTTTGTTTTGGGGAGTTGTTATTTTTCGAGTATTGTTGAAAAAAGATTAGAAAGGACGAAAACCTACAAGACGGGGTTAGTAAAATAAAAAGGAAAAATGAAGTATTTCTTTTAATAAGTTTAACAAGAATATCTGTACAACTCCATAATATCAACCAAAGGATTGATGGGACGTCAAATAGCAGCAGACAACGACTAATAAAAGTGAGTTAATCAGATTCAGTAACTGTCTCCAAATCTGAAGCGAGAACCAGACTATAGAACAGTCTGTTTGTGGGAAAATTTTACTCAAGAACATAACTTTGCGGTTTTGGGCCAATATCATAACTTCGTTAAACGCAATAACCTTATTAAATACTTATTATTCTTATTAACTCCCAACTAACCTCAATGAGGAAACTCATTGTACTTTATATAGACTTAAGGAGTGTAAACTGTTTAGTTAGTAAGTTTTAGTCCAATAAGTCAGATTACTGAAAAGAGGTACATTTTTGTCCAACATGGCCCAGAGGTCCTGAGAGAGAGAGTCCGTGCTCAAATTTGTCTGCAATATTATTGTTATAAAATATATTCTTTAACCCCATGATATTAAATTGTTCTTGTTTTATTTTGATTGTGAACCCAAATATAAATAAACTTTAAGTAAAATTTTAATAAAAAAGAATTAAGACTAGTTTTAATTTACATCGGTAGAAATATATTTTACAGTAGCGAATATAGGGCAAAGGTGTATGGACATATATTTTAGTTTTCAGTGTTTCATAATTTTTAGTTAAGCCACATCAGATATAATTTCTCTTAATTTGTTTTGTGTTTATTATTTCTAATGTTTGGCATGACCAAAATACATGATAAAAATGCACGATGGGACCGTTAAATACAGGGTGTTCCTCGTTATACGTGATATCACTTTAAGAGTTTTCACTATAACGCGATTAAGAAATAATAAAAATTATGCATGTTCAGCATGGCTAGCAATCACCCTGTACGGTGGTGGCGTGACCTTGTGCACGCACATTCCAGTGGGGACAATGGTCTTTACTGTACAGTTTGGTGTTAGGGGGTTGGTATTGACAACATTGGATATGCATGGGCAGAAGTTAAACAGTCCTGTATGAAGGGAGTTTGTAAAAATATTTGGCCTGAAATTTCTGATCCTAATGATTTTGATCCTGAACACGAGCTTTCCAATTCAAGACATGACATCCTTGACATAGCAAGATGTTTGATTTGAGGACGTAGACCAGGCAAATGGGGAAGAATTGCTCCAATCCCACTCATCATAACTCACCAATGAAGATCTTCTAGAAATTAAGAACGGCATAAAGGATTAAGAGGAAGAGCCCTATATTGTTGAGATTATTAAACAACTTCAACAAAACAAATTGTTGACTGTTTTAAGCACATTGACAGTGCAATTATATTTAATGAAGAGAATGACCCTAACATGAGTAGGAGCGCCAAAGTTTCCAGAGAGATCCGGAGTTATTTGGGCTGCTACAAAGCGCTCTATATATAGAGGAAGAATGCTGCCCATCAGCTGAGTCTTGACCATTTCATCAAAAAAGTTGAAAATCTTCAGTCTAACGACCCAGATCATTAACGATAGCAATAGCTGTCAGGAAAGAGCCTTCAATAGAGCAGAAGCTTACCATCTCAGCCGAGCCTTACAGAGAGCAAAAGCTTACAGTCCAAGGGACTCCAAAGGAACAAGAGCTTACCGTCCTAGGGCCTTCAAGAGAGCAAGAGCCTACCGTCCCAGAGACTTCAAGAAAGGAGAGGAGTAATAATCCAGATTTGCCAGATCCAGTTAATTTATCATGCGATTGAAGATTAACAGTAAGTGTTCCTGTAGCGTTGTATTAATTAGATAGATTTATTAAAAGTTGCATTTGTTTACCAATTTCAGGGGATTGAAGATTGACAAAAGGTGTAGGCTACCTATAGTATTGTACTAGTTAGATAGATTAAAAAAATTGCATTCACTTACAAGTTTTAGGTTTTTATTTACTTTTTTCCTTTGGAGTAGTTCTTATCTCATCCAGGTTAGAATAAATTACCCCTGCGTGTTTTCGTGCTACTTGATCATTTATCAGAACCAATCACTCGCGTAGTGCGAGGGACAGGTTTATTACATTTTCCTGGTCGTTTTTTAATTTCAAAATTTTTTCCCCTGTAAAAGTACATTATTGTTTTTACCTCCAACCCACAAATAAAAAACGTTCCTGCTCCACTGGGGATGAGGAAGGTAGAATCTGTTAGAAATATAACCACATTTGTATTACAATCGACCGGAATTTGAGCCCCAACCTTCACGTAACTGAAAAACAAAACTTAAGTTTTGTGCACGTTGCAACCGCTATGGGTTAAAAAATCAATTGGTGATGGGCTTGCCAGTTTGAGTTTTTTATGATTTTATGAACATTACAATATTTAGCACAATAAATATTAAATAAATGGTACTACATATTCTCACATACTTTCTAATATATAATTCTACAGTTTGGAACAACATTTTCAAAAATAGTATTTCAGTAAACTTATAAAATTATTCAAGAATCGGTTACTTATAAATTACCCTCTAATTAATTTTAATTCATCAAAATAAAAACATTCTGTATTCTATTCTTATTTATAATGTAAAATTATTGCCAAATCAAATTTAAACTAAATCTTAAATGCCTTTTTTTTAAATCTCAAATTTACTTAAATTTGTTTTGGTAACCTACGTATAAATTAATTTACCATAAATAACTAAATAAACTAAATACACTTTATTATTTATCATGTGGAATAGTCTTCAAATAGGAATTTTAAACAAAATCGTAGCTATCTAAACAAAAATAGTTAAAAACTCAATTATCAAGAAACTACTATAAAATGAGTAATTTTATGAAAACAAATAAATAAAAGAATTTACATTTGATGGACAGATTTTAACTTTTACCTACTCATATATAGAGAAAATATTTTAGTTAATCATGAAAATGTTCAACTTTGATATTATGGTCAATCTTTACGTTTTATGTGTGTCCGAGTCCAAAAAAAGTGGATTCTACCATTCTGTATGTCCCCATGTCAGTTTGTATATCCCTGGCCACATAAATTAAACCATTTAATGTATTTTGTTCAAACTTGATATTGGCCTATAGGTGTTAAAGGATCATTCCTTGGGTCAATTTTTTGATTTAGACGTTAGCCCTCAAATCAAAGGTAGCTATTTTACTGAGGGATTTTTTTTAAATTTAGTTTTTTTTAATGGATCTTGTGATTTTGCTTTAAATAAACATATATGTGTGTTGGGCATTTAAAATGAAGAATAAAACGGTACACCTGTTTTTTATGGTGACATTTATAATTGTTTTTTAAATTTGAATATTTTACAAAATGGTTCTAGTGATTTGGTTAAAAATGGATATATGTTAAACATGTTATATTATAATTAATTATATACGTATATACTGTACTCATTTTGTAGTAGTTTATTGATAACAGATTTTTGTAAAATTTGAATTTCTATGAAAATGGCAATAACGATTTTGTTCAAAATTGTTGGCGGGGTACTATTTTACATGATCAATATTAATATATGTCTATTTTTTAAGATACGTTGTTTTAAGGGTTCATAGTTTACTCACAACAAACTATGGAATTTGAAATGCTTAGGAATGTTGTCATTTAATGAATTAATGAAAACGTCTTTTTGAACATTTTCTTCCAAGCTATAAATAACAATATGAGAAAGTTTTTGCGATTGTGTCGTCCCAGTTGTTTTTCCGCACCACTAGCCTAAAGCAGTTTACGAATAGCGTGTTTGTACTACAAGCAATTTAGTGTTCGATACAACTATGATAAAAAAACAAGTCAGTGGCATAACTAGGGTTAGTGTCACTCAGTGCGAAAATTATGGCGTCACCTCCTGGACCTTCTCCAACACAAGACCAAACAGAATTCTTGCTTATGTTCTTTTACTATAAGTATTTTCTTGTAAATCGTAATTAATGTATATTACTGAGAATAATAGCAGTAATAGTGACATAAACAGCTCTCAAAATTAGCGTTATACCTTTAATTTATAATAGCATACGTATAACCATAATATATTTAGATATTTCCATGTATTTAAAGTGAGAATTCGGTAGGAAAGCAATAAAATTCAAAGAAAAAACTTTTTTAAGAACTGTATTAATATTATGTTATTATAACTCACTAAACTTTACCGTTACATGAGATACATTAATCGATAAGGTTTGCATAGTCAACAACCGACCAAATAATGTAGAAGTTGTAGAAAAATACATATTGTAATATACTCCCAAATTTTGTGGCTTAAAAATCAGAAAATTTGGCAAAATCAGCGACTGTAAAAACACAAGCAGCAATGAAAACAGCAGCGCGTACAGAAGAAATTCAGAGCGTCGTTGTAATTGAGTAGCCTAATAAAGACCGCTTATCAGAGCGCATGCGCATTAAAAGTTTAAAAAGTAAATTAATATCGAGATGTCTTTGTAGGTATAATTATAGGCACATGTAAGTTGTGATTACAATTTTTTTTTGTGGTCATAGATAATTAAATGCATATTTTTTTAAATAATAAATATCTGCTGATACACTAAACACAGTTTGTATAGACAGGTACTTCGGTGTCACCCGGTGTGGTCCACACTCCCCTAACACCACCTCTAGTGACGCCACTGTAGAAAGTAAACCTAACAATTATGTTTCTTGTGCTCAGCCCCGTCCGGGATATTCGTATACTCACACAAGTGGAGTAGAGACAGAGGAGATACAATTTAGAGAAAGTGTATCCAAAGTTTTATGGAGATAGAGTGGTGAATAAATTAGGATAAACAATTTCGGTTAATACCGCTGTAATTCGAAATCCAACATCTCTAATAACAGTGAGCCAAGCCAGATGAGGCTGACACCCTTGTCCACACGACAACTAGGGTGTGCTTTCAAATTAGATATCATAGAAAGAACGTAATTAATGCAGCTATTTTTACTCTCTCGTGACTCTTTGGAGAGCGGAAGTATTGTGATTGTCAAAAAATATTACTGGAGATTTTGATTGATGTTGACGTTTAATGACCCCCTGAAACCGAAAAAGTGGTTTTAGCAATGCCGTCTGTTTGTCCGCCTGTCGATATTTCGGCTTAGGGCCTAAACCATTTTACCGATCGAGCTAAAACCTTGTATCTAGGGTTTTAATAGGGCTCCTCAGAGTTTTTTTTAAAATATATATATATATATTGATTTTTTCCCCTTTCAACCTTGAGAAAACTTTTAAGGCTGTATATATATATATACATATATATACAGCCTTAAAAGTTTTCTCAAGTTTGAAAGGGGAAAAAAATCAAACAGTTGCGGAGATATGATCGAAATTGGAAATTTACGCCGATGTAAACTAACCAAAAATTAATGTTTATGTGAAAATAATATTCAGCATTTTGTGTGTAATACTAAACAGTGACTAGACACACATTTTAATCAAAGTAATTGAAGCCTATTTCAGGAAAATTGATTTTTTTCCCCTTTCAACCTTGAGAAAACTTTTAAGGCTGTATATATAAAAGTTTTCTCAAGGTTGAAAGGGGGAAAAATCAATTTTCCTGAAATAGGCTTCAATTACTTTGATTAAAATGTGTGTCTAGTCACTGTTTAGTATTACACACAAAATGCTGAATATTATTTTCACATAAACATTAATTTTTGGTTAGTTTACATTGGCGTAAATTTCCAATTTCGATCATATCTCCGCAACTGTTTGAGATAAGAAACAACTTACCATAGAAAAGTTGTAACAGTCTTGAGATTTAAATAATTTCATTTGAATTTTTTAGCACAGTAGTTTCTTATCCATAAACCAAATATATTTTAAATGCAGTTCTGGGAAATGGAGAGCGGATTATTATGTTGGTGAACACAGATATTCCTCTTTATTCAATATGTCTCTGTAGCAGTGGATGTTTTTTCATTTATGATCTTTGATGGAGTGTGATGCTCTTACTTCCATTGTGTTTCTACTACAATGTATGTTTTTCATTTGACATATCTCGTGAGTTAAATAAATATCTCCATTTTCAGCTCAAAGAGCGATGCGATATATCGTAACATTTATTTATAATTTACTTATAACTGTTAACAAATGACAAGTTAGTCGAGTTTGATAGCTAGAGTATTACTAGTTAACGACGGCTATTTTTGGATTTAAAATAAAGAAGAGGTAATTAAATTAAATCGATTAGTTTAAATAGAATGTTTGCACAAGTATTTTAGGCACTTTATATAATTAGGATGGGTCATATGAGGATATTTAAGATAACATGCAACAACATTAACCTAGAGAAGGATTAAAAACACAATGTACAGAAAACAATGGGGAGAATCACCCCCATGGCACCGGGTGGAAGATTGTAGTTTAGTCAAATCCCAGCCTCTCTGGTCGGAGTCGGGAATGTTAACCGCTACAACAATCCTGTCGATAGTAGTCTAGATCAAATCGTAATGTATCACAAATAAATTACCTTTTATCCTGTAAAATAATAAATAAAAATATAGCTATATGCAGTCAAGTTTGGAGTGTCAATTAACCCTCACAAGCGACTGCGAATATAAAATGCAATGCAATAAACATTACATTTTCCAATGGATCTTAATACTTTATGGCACTTAAAATTAATTTATAGTATTACCATACGAAAATGTCGTTGAGTACAGAATACTCTTTTAAGCTTAAGAAAATAAGTTGAAAGATGTTATCGATAAGCTTCTATGTAGAACGTATATAAATACACGTCATATAACTCTTAGATGTGACATAGATGGCATGCCAAGATGTTTAACACAAACCGTATATTGCAACGTGCTGGTATTAGAGTACATTCTGGGTTCATTGTTTTACTCAGAGTTTGAATGTTTAGAAAACGATGCATGAAACTAATTTCCAAAAAGAGCTGTTTATTGAATGGCAAGTAAGCTTACTTGGTTAAAAACTATATTATAATCTAAGATATAAGTCATAGGACTACTTACGGTTTAGTTGTATATATGATTGCTAAGGAAGAGCAGAGCACCGGAGCATAGCAAGTAGTCCATGATTAGTGATCAGGTGGATTATCGTCATATCTTAGTTGGGCCACGATCCCTGACCAGCAGGAAGATTATCGCCATAGCTTAGTTGGGCCACGA
Organism: Timema shepardi; assembly: GCA_902151425.1. NCBI lineage: Eukaryota > Metazoa > Arthropoda > Insecta > Phasmatodea > Timematidae > Timema > Timema shepardi. The sequence continues at coordinate 39,064 of CABFVX010006232.1, forward strand.
TCACTGACCAGCAGGAAGATTATCGTCATAGCTTAATTGAGCCACGATCATTGACCAGGAGGATTATCGTCATATCTTAGTTGGGCCACGATCATTGACCAGCAGGAAGATTATCGTCATAGCTTAATTGAGCCACGATCATTGACCAGGAGGATTATCGTCATATCTTAGTCGGGCCACGATCATTGACCAGGAGGATTATCGTCATATCTTAGTTGGGCCACGATCCCTGACCAGGAGGATTATAACAGATAATAGGCCTGTGGGTAGATATGATTTCAGCCCCACATATCTTTTTGCCTTATATTAGGTTTGGTTTGCTTAGGATAGGTTAGGTTAAGTTGGATTAACTTAGAATTTGGTTGTGTTCTACTATCTATCATTTGCTGTTTTTATCTTAGTTTGAAAAACATTTATAAGCATCCTAAACGGAGCGCCATAACATCCGGGTTCGAGTTATTACGCCAGTACGTCTAGCTTACCATTCTCAAGAAGGACTTCATAGCCCAACTTTAACTTCTAAACGCAGGTCATAACAGATATACATGGCCCCAACTGTAGTGCGGGATTAATGATACCCTTTTAAACGTAGGTCATAACAAGAAGTATTGGCAGTCCGATTTTAATACGCTACAGAACTCGATTGTATATATTTTTCAATTTAAAAAAAATTTGTAAATGTAGATGTTGGATTTAGTTATTGTTATTTTTATTATTATAATTAGCACCGCGTCTCAATACCCGTTAGGGCTATATGCCCTTACGCTAATGTATAATGGTTGGTTTATTGTGAGGTGAAATTGAGGACCTACAGTTTAACGTGGAATCCGAACCACGGTGAAGGCCTGGCATTCCACACATTCACAGGTTGTGGTTAATGCACGTTTTTCCAGAAGTGAAGGAAGGGTTAGGCAATCAGATAAATCTGTACCGCGACCAAGGATTGAACCCCGGACCCCGAGCACAGAAGTCTGACACCTTACCCATAGACCACCAGGTCACCATTGGATTTAGTTAAAATAGATTTTATCCCTTTTGATGTTAGAAATACCAGTGATTGTTAGCAAATAAATCATTTACCTGACTATTAGGTGTGTGTGTAAGAAAATGAGCCAGGCTAGATGACGCAAGGAGTGTTTATGTAACCGCGTCTCTTAGGCATCAATGAAAGAAAACAACTAGCAAATATACGTGAAACAGGTTTACTGACAATGCTTGTGAAAAAATGACGTATCCAATTTTTAAAAAGGATCGTAAGAAGTGACAGGGAGGTCGGCGTTTGAGGCCCACTTGTGGGCCTACTTAAATGTCTTCTTTTTCTAAATGTTTTTACACTTTCTCTTCGCGTAAATTTGGGTATATTTTCTCTAAGGCTCTTCCTGCTTTGGCCGTGCCATATTTTCGTAAATATAAGGATAGCCTGTGTGATATGCAGTGGACCAAATTAAAAATATCCAAATGAAATGGATTTAAGAACAGGAGAAAGCGGGGTTTGATTATCTACACTAAAATTCACAACACCTTTATTTTCAGCATTCATTTTAATAGCTTGGATTTACAACAAAACTACACAGTTGTATACAAATCTGTGCCTTTGAGATTTTTTTGTTAATTATATATGTCATATTAGATCATATTTTTATCTATTTAAGGAACCAAACTAGCTTAATCAATATGTTTTAAAATTTAAAAAAATGCAAAATAACTAAATGCACACATGATAAATATTGTGACAAAGCCACTTTTTATTTTTCAAGGTTTTTATATAAGACTACAACGATATGCGCTAAAAGTAAACCTTAACTCAAAAGTTGTCGGTGAATCCGATCAGACTCGAACGAGATGGTATCTACATCTGATGACAACAGCTTGTGCACCACATGGGTATTGCAAACAATAGCGCATCTGTTAGAATTGGTCGTGTAGTTGAACAATACTATGCCTGCTGTGTTGCTTAAGCTAACCATTCATCTTGAGTAAAACCGCATGTACTGGTTAGGAATAATGTATACAGGAAAGAGGGTCAGTCATTTATAAAAAACATGATGAACACTCAGTTATTCAACTGAAAGATGAGTCCGGACACCCACATAGGTGATGCAGTGGTTTACAAACAATTTAGGGGTACCACTTTCTTGGATTCATAAATTCATTCTCAATTACCCCCACTCTATAAAAATCAATATTTAGATTAGCGGTTAGCATGACCCACTAAGAAAAATATAACACAATAAGATTCAAAACAGTAACATTTTAATGGTCACTCTATTAAAACTCTTCAGTCTACTACTACTATAATTTCTTTAAGAACCACGTTGGGTTATACGCCTTTTAATTAATTAAAAACCCGCTTCAGTGGGCGAATGATCTAAGGCAGCACTCTCACAGTATACTGGATATCCGGTAACGGAGAGGTTGGGGTTTCGAATTCCAATCGGATGTACTGAGTGTATTTTTTCCTAAATGGTTTTCCACTCTCCATCCACATAAATGTGGGAACACGTCTTCCACAAGTAGGGCTTCCAGCCGTCTGGAACAGTGACGTCATCTCTCATATAGGTAAGATATGATGCCAGCTAATGTGATGCACTCGTGACCGTGGTCAAACCCGCCTGGCCATTGTTCGGGTGTCATTCTAAAGTCATTGACCCTAATCCTGCCCATCTTATCCCCATAATTGTGTAGCAAGTGCTCGTCCACCACTTTTCCTCGCCAGAGGTTAATGACTCTTTTGATCATGTTTAAAACTGTCTATTTGATCTTTTATGGGAAAGTGTGCCTCATAGTTTTTTTTATTTTTCATGGGTCCACTAGGTGATTCTTATTTTGTACAGGGACCCCATTGTTTCGATTGCCTGGGTGGATGTTGGTGTGGATTTTTTTTATGGGTAGTGTGCCCCATTGAATCGGCCGTTGTCGTGTAGAGGATGTCCACACTCCTCTCATTATGGGAGTGAGAGCTAAGTGGAGACCAGGACAGTCCCTCCTCTTTTCATCTCATTACAAGGAACCTCCCCTCCTCCCTATCATTGTCGG